>JBAMIB010209139.1:0-12493 GCA_037177415.1 Kaempferia rotunda
AGCTATGGTGGGTAGTCGGTAGTGACATGGTAACGACTCCTTGAGTACTTCGGAGGAGAAAGACATGTTGTCCGGTGGGGAAACTTCTTTTGAAGAACTGGAAGAATCACTTAGCTGATTTCCTTCCAGTGGCGTCCGGAAAAGCACTCTGTGATGCGCTATTGGAGATGGCGGCACAGTCAGCAAGCTAACTTGCCTGGTCGGCTGCTTGTCTCAAGTTGGCATGAGGATGGCGCGGTGCCCTCTCGACCCCTTTGCTCCCGTGCGGTTATCCGTATGCGGTCTTATGGCGGAGGCAACCAGCTCGTTCGGCTGTTGGCCTACTTCCACCACCTGATGAAGTGCCTATTGTTGTTGAAGCAGTCTCTCTGCTCGGGCATTCACCAACAACTCAAGATCCTCGTGCGACAATGTCACTGTTGTCATTCGTCCGACCTCGTCCATCTTCTCGCCTCAACCACAAGGAATTTCCCACATACGACGCCAAACGTGATCTTGTCTACAAACGAGTAGACGGACACCGGGGCAATCGTCATCCACGTGGATCTCCGAGTCACTAATAGGGTCATATTCTATCTCTTGTGCACCAAAAGCTTGAAGACAACGTTAGCAACCAAACAGGGAAAAGTCTCTCTGTGTTTTGTCCTCCGAGTCTCAAGTTAGCCTTGCAATATCGAAGAAATCGAGAACGATGAAAAGTGGCGCAAAAGATGCTATCTCGTGTACCTTTGGCCTCTGTGAGAGGTCATATTTATAGCTGAAGAAGAATTAGGGTTTTGCTGCCAGGTGTCATCGTGCATTGATTCTTTTTCATATTGGGCTTTCCATAAATGGGCTTGCCATGATTGGAGGTGTCACGTGTCTGCATTCTTCTGTTGCAAGGAATCACCGCTTCTGATTGTTGCAGAGAATATTCTTCTGATTGTGGCAGAGAATATTCTTCTGACATCTGGTTAGGCTAAGCGACAAAGAGGACTCTTGTCTTTTGTGCCGATCGGACGTCACACTTGGGTTATATAGCCGATCAACTATTGACCTTGGCGAGGGAATTTGCCAACCGGTCGACTGCCTATGGCAGGGAGAATTCCATCTCTGGTGAGCTGCCCCAAATCACTCGTCTGATCAATTGTGTGTCCGATCAGCTGACTGTTCTCGGTCGGCTGATCTGATTGTCCGGTCAGCTAATTGTCCAGTCGGCTGAGCTGATTTGTCCAGTTGACTATCTTGTTCCTGGCGTTATCCATATGTTTAATCAGTTATATTTGGAACAATCCAGGGGGTCGCCTTGGTCAATCGACTAATAGTGTTTTGGCACTAATGTTGACCATCTTTTGACCTTGTGTTATGACCTGACACTAATGTTGATCAGCCTTTGACTTATCGTTATCATCCGGATCAATAGTGATAGCAAACTGAAAAATTCAACAACAGACATTGTATTTAAGGAAAATTTTCAAAATTTGTAATTTTTTTTTGTTTTCTAATTGTATGATCTATAATCAATTTATTTTATTTGTATTTTAATTATTTATTCAAATACTCACACTTACTAATTTTAATAGTTAATATAAATAATAATCTCTCGTGCATTACCCAAGTGAAATACTAATATGAATAAAAAGATTTTTTAAAATTTTCTATCTTTTATATTTCCTATATGCATAGATAGAGCTGTCAGATGAGTTAACTCATTATAAGGTGGGACGGGCCAACCATTTGATAGTATGAAGCGGGTCGACTAGCATCTTAGTCGGTTGGTAAATATCCAACCCAACTCAAGGCAGGCTAGGCCGGTCAACTCGCGGGCTTAAAAAAAAATAAAAAAAAAATAAAACTATATATGGAAAAGATTAAAATTTAAGTTTGAGTTACATGTTAGGCAGATAAACCTAAGAGCCCATTTAATTTTTCACTTTATTTTTAAATTTTTTTCCCTAAATCCACGGGCCAACCCAAGCCTGCGTCAAACCAACCAGCATAGGAACCAGCATAGGTCAAGGGTGCATGTGAACCTACTTTTAAATGGATTGATAAAATTTCAATATAACTCACTTAAATTGTATAACAAAATGGACAAACTGGGTAAATTCAACCTAAATTTATGATTCTACGCATGGGACATCTTAATAAATAAAAAATGTAGTGTGTTCGTTGATAATAAATGAAACCAAGAGCATCCTTGATTATTTGTCAATATGCCATGGTTTCGCAAAGGTACGCATGTCTTGTAAACATGAATGATAATATTATGAAATTGCATTCTGGAACTTCAAATGAAACCTCATCATATGGCGATGAAAGATCTTAAATGGAACCAAGTAACGTGATGTGATCATTTAAAAGATTGCCAAATAATTAGAAATCTGACGGCAGTTATATTGGTCGGTGATTATTTTTCTTCTCAAAGGCTTCAAATTTTGACCAGTTCATCCAAGGAGAGAGAACCATTGCACAAATATACAAAACAAGGATGCCTTTGATGATTGTAATTTGTTAGAAACGAGGTTACAAAGCAAACAGCTTCCTAAAGACAATAATCAACTGGATGATCTCCAAATCCTTCCTTCCAAGGAAACCACCATGACAGAAACATCGTCGTGGTACTTACGACGGTCCCCTTGGGGAATATCCAGCAATTCATGGAAGTCCATGCCTGCAATGCAACATCACAAAGACCATAATATGAATCACGTATGCATATCTAAGTTGGATAGTAGTTAGGATTTAGCACCAGACGAGTTGATACTTGGCTAGGAAATAGATAATAACCCTACCTAGGAAAGAGAACAGAAGAGAAACCTCGAAAGTTGTTGGGTTACTGATTTATACTGAGATACTGCGGTTACATTGATCAAAGATCTTGAGAATGTTTAAACAGTTTCATATGCGATAGTGGACAAAGCACATTTTTGTCTGATAGACATTACTCATTTTATTTGCCTATCAGTAAGACTGCACAGCCAAAGAGATTGAAAACGGTACCAACCTTTTAAAAATGAATCATAAATGACAATTTTAAAGTTCAAACTTTATTGTATGTAAATACATCTAACAATATCAATACCCAACATTCATAATGTTCAGACAAACAAAACCTGAAATAACCTATATGAACTGAATGAACTAGTGATATTTCTTGCTGACTGTCCTAGTGCACTGGTCAAAACCGAAGAATCTCAAGGGAAATGCGGATGCATATGCTTGACATTCACAGATTATAAACATAATGATTAATGACTGACTGACCATTCTTTTTAGCAGCACGGATTAGCAGTTCAGCAATGAGGTATTGTGCAGGGTCCCCATCTGGTGCATTTTCCATAAACCAAGTAATATGTGACACCACCTCTTCATTGCTGAAATACTGGTAAAGCCCATCGGACGAGAGGACTAAAAATCGATCACTTGAGCAGAGATGATGGTGAAGGACTGATGGAACGCAACTAATGTATGGCAAGTCTCCAATGTAGTCAACTCTGAACATTTCTAGCAGAGCTTGGTTCAATTTTGGCTGTATCAGAAATAGCACAATCAAAATTAATATAAGCACGTTTCCAGCAAATATAGGTGATTTAAGCAACAGATTGAAATAGTAGTTTGTGTGCCCACTGCAGCACACGTTCTATCATATTTTACTCATAACATTTTATTAGCACTTGCACCTCAAATCAATTGATGATATTTAAATCTTATATATAACTACATTACTAAAGAAAGTGGATTATATAAATGATCCTACACCTCTGCTAATGAAAAAAACAGCATATGGAAGCATCAGGTTTCAAAGAAGTTGATTATCACAACTTGAAAAAATAGATAGAAGCATAGAAGAAATATATATACACACACACAGGCGTGTTAGCCTACACACTCGCTTGAGCATGTCGCGCACGGGCGACTGTGCAGGCTAATATTTTCGTGTATATATATATATATATATAGACATTCCCCATCACTGCAAAATGAATACACATGTGAATATTATCAATGCAGATGGCCAGCAATTCAAAGCACAGTGTTACGGATAGTTAATTTGTGTACCAAAATGAATCATAATTAAGGCATTTGAATCATAATAGATGCATTAGTCAATCAAAATGCTTGCAAAAAGACAGTACAAATCCCTACTTATCATTCATGTGGATCAGTGCTAATCAGTTAAGATTAATGCCCTCAGCTTTTGCAGTGGCAATCAAACTTGGAGAAGGCAATTTCAAGATTAATAGTAGTCCTAAGTAAACTCATTATCAAACCAACTCAATACAAGCGCAGAATAGGATTTTTGCAATAAAAAGCTTTTTCCATAAGAAATTTTTCTGATTTAACAGATCTCACAGAATTGCATTTAGAAGGAAAAACGAACCCCAAGTGTGAATGCATCTTGGGCCAAATTAAACTAGAAATACGCATTTCATTTCAAAAAAAAAAAAAAAAACATGTAGGTACCAATGTTAACTAACAAGATGGCAAAAAGATGAAAAGTTGTTCAAAATTTAAATATGAAATATGAGAGATGACCTTCTTCAGAAATTCCGCTCCAAATGCTCTTGAAACTTTTAACTGACCCTTTACTCTGTCATTGAAGACAGCTTGAGCATCATCATGATGTTCTGCTTTAATTCTCAAAACCTCCTGCAAGATTAAGCAGAAAAGATTAGTTAACTGAGACGATAAGTATGTGATTCCATCAAAAATGCCTAATGATAATAAAGTTTCTTGTAGTGAAATTCATTAAATGTTTAGCAAAGACAAAACTATCAAGTGGCAAGTTACGGGAAGGAATATGTTTTCCTGTTATTATCGAGAATGTGCTTTTGCTCAATTCAATTTTGTCATTAAATTGCCCTCCTAGCAGTCATAAAATCATAATTCATGCAGTATCACCAGGAATATAAACTATGCAAGTTTGCATTCTTGTGTTAAACATACTAGAACATACAACAAGCACAAGATGTGAATTCCAACTATCTGGGGTCGGCTATGTGAATATTAATGCCATCAATTCACTGTCTGTGAGATTCCTATCATAAAATTATTGTTGATATAATTTTACGATGGCCAAACATTGGTTGTAATGGACATACAAATGATTTATTGATAAAGAGAAGCCATCCCTTAAATATTAGACATGCCTGGATAACAATGCAAAACGTACTCAACTTGAAATATCATTGACAGATACACATCACGAAAGTGACATGATAAGACCTAAGTATGTAAAATTGTATGACATGAATTGACCTATTTACAAAGTAAATTAATTTTAAAAGTACAATAACTTTTTATACAATAAAATTTAATACTTTTGAGATTTTAATTAATCTTAGACCTAGCTATTTTATATTGACTAACATTAATACCACGACTCATTTATGACATGATGCAAATTTCCAATTCTAACCTAACATGTCAATTCACACTCCTGCAGTCCTGCTCCAATGTTGAGATTCATGTTATAGATCAACTAATGAATCACTAGGTCAGACTGTCTCTTCCCAAGCTTACTTTAGCTAGGGAAGGTTGGCTAAATTTACTAATCCTAACTCCATAAAACCTTGTGAATAACTCTCCACCAAAAGTGAGTAAGATGCATTCTATATCTCAGCAAATAGGCCTTGCCATCTATTCCCACCTCAAAGACCAAAATATAGGAATTTGAACAGACCATAGTGGAACCCTCTTATCCATCCATGCTATATGATATAGACAAAATGAAAACTCAAACAAACAAGTGGAAAGTGAAAGATGGCAAAATTTGCATCTCCCAACTTGTTTTCCTTCCTTTGCTGGCATAATAACTCAAGATATATATATGCCCACTCTATCTAGTCCAATCATGCCCATGATGCAAGAAGGAAGAAGATTATGCACAATAAATCTGTCCCATACTTCGAAGGGAAATTTCGTTGCATGACCATGCCCTAGGCACTACACAGACATAATGTTCAACTTTTGGCAAGCCAACCAAACAAAAAACACGCTAAGTATCCAAGGTTGGGGAAGAGTTTAAGAAGAATGGCTCGTGTAAAATAAATGATCTAACAAATTTGGATTTTTAGCCATTAGCGTGATAGTTATTTATGTATTTACTGATCTCAAACTTAGCTCCTTTCCTTTTCTTCATATCTTACAAGTAAACATTAGATTCTTTTCTCTTCTCACCTTTTTAAAGTTGAACTTTGTTTCCTTAGGAGTTAGGATAGGTTCTTATGCTTTTCAACAGTAGTTGAGTATATGTTTGCTAGAGGTTTCCAATTTGGGCTTCAAAATCTAAGGTTTCTTGTAAATTATCTAATATCCCTCCTACAGAAAAGTACACTGAGTTGCATATCATAAAGCATTAAGGGAACAAGGAGCCATGAGAATCTCTTAATGGAACAGAACAATCCTGCCTAGTTATGTACTTCCAATCTGAAATCGCATGCACACATCACAGTACATTGATCCTAGTAAGGTTGGCATCAACTACGTATTGTGGGTACGGACACTACCCTAATCAGGATATCTTTACAGAACAAATACTCCCTAAATTTGTGGATAATGGATTGTGTTCATACATCCATCTAAAATTAAGGAAATCCTGCAGATATTGCAGCTAAAAGTATCTAAACTTTATCCTTGAAATTCATGATAACTGGAGATATAAATGAGTATTCCTTTAATTAAATCCAAGTTTACCCTTAAAGATTCAGGAGCCTACCAGCTTCTATAAGGTGTAGTTTCTACACTACCATAAAGGCGTAGGAGCATGAAACACAATCAAGGACTCCATATTGTACTTCAGTTCTTGGAAACTTGCAATTTATAATATAACCACTATTTTCATCAATTTCTAGCATTAGTTTAGAGAACCTAAGCACTACCACAGAGAGTATTTTTTTGCATAAATCTTCCTCACCAAGCACCTTCTCATATGCAAATTCAAGCACACAAACTGTCTATTCAGAATTCTGTACTAGGTGGGTTAAAACTTGTGTCTGGCTCATACCTCCTCAATGCTTGTACTATGGTCAGAAGAGAGCTGAACAGCCCTCATTTTAAGGCTACAAAGAGATAATTCCCGGGTCTTATTACTGTTACAAAGCTGGGCTTTAGGATTATGCATTGGAGATTCCTCTGATATCCTGTCTAACTCCATATGGACAAGAGAATCTCTCATACTGTTTTGATGTCTTGCATCTTCTATTGTAACAGTTTGTGCATCGTAGACATCATTTAATCTATCTTGTGCAAGAATAACACGACTATCTCCAAGATTCATCACATACACATCTTGGTCCTTCATTAACATGACAAGGACACATGATCCCATCAGTGCGAGTTCTGGGTTTCTATCTAGTGCCTTCTCTACCATATCCACAAAAGCCTCTTCTGTGGCTTCCAGTGCCCGTGTCATAGCCTTCAGTACTGCATCATGGTCCACTGGCCCTGATTTACACCGTCTGAGAATCACTGATGAATTATCTACTCTATCATCAATATTAGATGGATTTCTATCCCCATAGTAACTCCAAGAGAAAAGTTTCCTGTGTGAGAATTTATGCTTTCTGTACATTTTCCTTAACCTTGTTCCAAATAATGACACTCTCATCATCTGTTTTTGTCCTACAGCAGAAAATGATACCACATATTTTTGCTTTGATTCTTTTGAACTGCTTCTAACTACAGCATTACTGTCTTGTATTCCAACAAGTTCTTCTCCTAGCCTTAAACTTTCCCTCTTGGTGCTGGATGAATGAAGAACTGGTTGTGCTGGTGAGGATATTTCTCTGCTACTAATACCAAAGTCCCCAGGGGCACTAAGCTGTAAATCCCAGGAACCACTTCTAGCAGTATCATTACCTGATGACAGGTAAGAGTCTTTGCCATGGTCCTCAAGAAGTTCCATCTGAAGAAGCTCATAAAGGCGTTTGTTTTTTCTACATCTACTTTCGGATTTGATTTCTGAGACGCAGGATGTTTTCTTATGGGATACATCAGCATGCCCTCCAGCATCCAGATTTCCATCATCCCTGTGTGAATTGCAGTCACTAGGAATTTTACACCACAGCTTGTTGTCTTTAACTCCTCCATCCGAAGTTGGGCCACCCATGCTTGATCCCTTACCCAAATTGTCACCCATGGAAGAATCTAATAGAAAATTTTCTTCATGGGATGGGTCAACTGCAACTCCTTCCTCACATTGGTTTCCAAAAGATAAATTAACTGACCTAGAATTCCACAATTCACCTTGTTGCAAGTCTGAAGAAAGAGATTCTTGATTTACAACACCAGAAGAAATCTTAGAAGCGTCATTTTCACTAAGATCAGATGATGAAACAATATGGCCTGATTTGTCTTCATAATACCATAGAAGTCCCTCCAATTCTTTATCTACAGCTTTATAAAGGTTATTCATCAAAAAATCGGGTGCATCAGGACCACTGAAGCCATCATAGATTCCAACAAACAACCACCCTTGCTCTTCGGAAAGGACAACATGAACCCTGTCCTCCCCAGCCTTGCCATGAGCCCATTGCAAGTTGCGGCTGCTGCAATATTCAGGTTCGGAGGTGCCAGCTTCCAAACAGTTTCGTGAAGGATCAGATTGTGGTTTTGTGTCCTTAGAATGCCACACTAGATGGGACATGGGATGCAAGAGGAACCGGTGGATCCAACCAGAGCCACGCTGACGCCTGGTAAAAGTTTTTGAAAGCACACTTGTCATAGGTCTGCTCATGCTCCTCACAAGCTGGCCAAATCTCGTCTTTCCCCTGCCATGACCAAGAGGAGCAGAGAAGCTACTTGTATCAGCTGATTCAAGCGGCCCGGACATGAAGAAACCCTTGTCCAATGGCCCAGACATAAGACTTGCCCCTCTCTCCAATGGCCCCGAGGCGAATCCCCTCCCCAAAGGCCCTGACATAAAAGCATTCAGAGGCCCTGACCCACGAGGCAGTGGTTGGAGAGGGACAGAGGCAAATGAAGCGGTGCTCTCAAATGAAGCAGCCGGCTCTTGCGTATCGTTGGAGATGAGGACATTAGGGTTACCGGTTCGAGCAGTGGAGGTATTGGCACTGACTGAGGCCCCCGATATGGTCCGAAAGGTGGTCTCAGAAGAATTCTTGCTCGCCCTCTGCGACTCTTCTGCAATCTCCTGCCTGAAAGAAGCACTGCGCGTGTCGGAATCAAGAGTGTTCGAAACCACAGTGTACCTGTCGGAGTTTGAGGGCGTTATAGCCGGAGAATCCACAATCACCGGCCTCACGTAGCAGAAGGAGTGGCCCAGGCCTTCGTCTAAGGGCTCAAGGAGGTCCAGATCGACCCCATCCTTGGCAACCCCTGAGGGAACGAAACAGCCAACGGCTCGAGACGTGCCATTCCCCATCGGAGCCCAGCACTACAAGAGCATCAAAGCACGAACCTTGAGGGGAGATATATGGAGCGGAGGGTTTCCAATTCCATGGCCCTGCACCATGAGCAGGTAGAGAAAGAACAAGCTGAGCGTGGAACCCCGCGAACGCAAGAAGCCGAAGCACCACTCAACCCTACCACTCCGCCCTTGGCGAGCTCGCATCATAGGGAAGACGACGGCTATGGCTTCAGGAGGATCCAAATGCTCCCATATGGATCCCTCAAGATGCGATCTTTAACCCAAAATACGCTAATAAACAACAAAGCAATTAGCGAAATGAGAGCTCATCAGCTCATCTCCTGGAAAACGACAGATCTGAGCTGCCAGATGAGGAGCAGCTCAAGGGTGCTGCTTAAATTTGAGGGGCTGTCGGGTTGAGATTGAGAGAGGAGTTGAATCGGGGAGGATGGAAATGAAATGAAGAGGTTGAACACTTGCTCCTCTTTATAATACATTTTACATTGCATCGCATTTGGGTGTTGGCCTTTGTCCCATTTGCATTTGTTTCTCACTTTCTCCCTTCCCTTCGAGTCAAATAAATAAATAATTAAATAATAATAATAATAATAATAATAATAATAATAATAATAATAATGGCATGGAATTTGATTATCACATCATCATGGTCACCGTCATGATTATGACCATGAAATGGATTTAAATTGAGTTGTCTACTTTCTCCACTCCCTCAGGTCTCAGGATGACATGTAAGCGGGCTTGATTTTTCAATTATCATCTCCGCTTTATATTAAAAAAAAAAAAGTAAGGCATGTTGGGCAGGACTTAAATTCTTTGCCATTTTATCCAAAAAAAATAAAAATAAAAATAATATTTGGTATGTGTAAAAGTGTGTTTTATGATTACAAATTTATTAAAAAAATTACTTTTACAATAAAACATAATAATTTTTAATTATTAAAATAAAAATTAAGAGAATAAATTTAGGAACCTTCAACATGATTGTGATCTTACTCTGCCGTGAAAACGTGATTTAGCGACGTATCATTTGTCATTAACACATAAGTTTTTGTCGTTAAAAGAACATAGTGACGAATCATTTAGCTAACATCATCGCTATAAACTTGTCGTAATCCATATTTAGCTGCGAAC
Source organism: Kaempferia rotunda (assembly GCA_037177415.1). Lineage (NCBI taxonomy): Eukaryota > Viridiplantae > Streptophyta > Magnoliopsida > Zingiberales > Zingiberaceae > Kaempferia > Kaempferia rotunda. The sequence continues at coordinate 10,505 of JBAMIB010209139.1, forward strand.
GTCAAGAATTCGTCGTTAAGATTAACGATATAACATAAAACGTTGCCAAGATTATCATAATCGCCGCTAAAATTCATCCCGGTTAGCGATGAATTGACATTTTTCATTGCTAAATTCCACCTCGGTTAGCAATGAAGTACACAAAATTCGTCACTAGTCCTGCTCTAGTTTTCAAGGTGAATAATAGATAATTTGTCACTAAACACTCTTTTTTTTTTTTAAATAGCAATTACCATAGGTTTCAATAACCCAGGTTTGATATAAAGGATATTAAAGGCACAATATGATTACTTCGTCGCTAAAATCATTCTAAGACAAATTCTGATGAATTCGTCACTAACGCTATTTTTGAATAAATAATTTTATTTATTTATATTCATATCCTGTATATAAATTTATAACTCACAACATTCATAAAATTTATGACTCATAACATTCATAAATTTACAACTCATACTCTATAGCATTCACAAAACATCATCAAGTTCACAACTCTAACAACTAGTAATACAAGAAAATAAAGTTCACATCCAAATTCACAACTTTAACAAGTTCACAACATCAAATTCTAAGGTGGAGGTAGAGCTGAAGAGAAATCATAGATCAAGAATTGTAATGCTTCATGTATCAACTAGTTAAGAAATTGTTCAAACATACCTTGTCTTGATGTCATTAATGTCAATTGATCTTGGGTGCTTGCTAATTGGATTCGAGTGTTTACTCACTCTTGTTCTATGTCCTCTAGGCGTTGCTTGGCGGATTCAAACTTTTCATGTAATGCTGCTTTAGTTGACTTGAATAAGGTGACATCTGAAGAAGTTGACTAAATTGGCTTTGACCTACATCCAAGTCCTTTAATATATCCAGAACGAGTACTGATGACCTGATGTAGCTTGACAATATAAATACTATGTTATGAAAATTCAATTCATGATCAAAGAAAACCATAACGAGATGTACAAGTACATAAATCTTGCTAAAAATAGTGACAAAATCAAGTTATATTGGATTATACGACATTTTCCTTTACAAGTAAATGACACTTGTGCATATACACATGCATGAAAAAAAGATAAATTTGAGGCTTCTATATTTCAGGTTGATACAGACTATACTAAATGTTTCATATGAGGTATCTGTTAATATAGAACTTAAACAATACAATACAAAAGTAGAACAAAGGTGTTGGCATAGAGTTTCATTACCTAAGTCACCAAAACAATACAAGTTTTAAAGATAATAAAACATATGATATGATGATATCTTGAACATGTGGATAAGGTTTAACTAATCTAAGTATCTCAAATGACCAAGATGGAACAACCAAATACAAGCAAGATGAAGAAATATTCAAAAAAATGTGATGGAACAATTCAACAGAACGAGCATTATGGACTTGATCAGTGATCACAAACTGTAAATGCAATTTGGACTGCATCAATGTCATTTTCTGTATTTTCTTGTGTTTGAACATACTATCAGGCAGTCTCACCATATCATTCTAGAAATAACAAACATGTTAAAAATATCATAAAAAATAATTTTGCACAGTTAAAGAACAAATTCATTAAATAAGATCATAGCATAGTTTCGGCCCTCTCCCTAATCTACACTTTTGATGAACTATAATGAATTTCATTCAAGACAGTAATCTAATCTTTTCTTTGTAATTGATCGATCGGAAAAAAAAATAATGTGTTACTATTTTAATAAACAAACAATATATGATAGCTATAAAATTAATATTTACACCGTCGTAACTATATTGAATGAATGATTTATAACTTCCACAATGGTTATATGAGAGTTTCTTTTGATTTTTCGCATCTGTTGCAGATCATTTCAGTAACACAAAATTTTGTATAAAAAAAACATTAGTTATAGAACAGATAATTAAATTTTTATATAAAAAAGATATTTAATATAGAGTAAGTTACCTGAAATGTCTCTGATTCAAATAGAACACAAATGTAGTCCTAGTCACCCTGC
>JBAMIB010209454.1:0-12487 GCA_037177415.1 Kaempferia rotunda
TAGAAATTTTGGGGCGTTACAGACTATAGGCAGTTAAATTTTGTAACTATTAAGAACAAGTATCCTCTACCTTAGATAGTTCTTAGGGTTTCTTGTATTATATTGCCACCGAGTGGGGTGCCGAAAACTATACCCCCGGGCGTGACATGGAGCCCTGCCCTCTTTTTATAGCACTCTATAAGCTGCTATTGTGGTATCTATCTGGTCACTTGGAAGCCTTCCTGATGCTTGGAATCTTGTTGACTAAGCTGCCAATCTTATCCTCATGAACTTCAGACCTTGCTGACTTGGTGACTTCCGGTTGATTAGACCAACTCCGGTCGCTTGGTGCTTGGTCAACTATGATTCCTTGATCGCCTCACTCGGATTTTGGATCTGATTTAGTCTTGTTCTTCGCTCCTGGATCAGTTTCGGTCGCCAGAACTTTTGGGTTGATCGAACCACTTCCGATTTCTCGGATCCTCTTATTCTACTCCGACAACTTCATCTAAGTACAAACAATATGCGTAATATGTTACCTACCTAACCTACTAAACTTTCTCATTTGCTTAGAGTGCACTCCTCCAATACTTTCTACTAGCTTGGAGTCCACTCTTCTAAAACACCTCGCTACCTAGGGTTCAAGCATCTGATCCCCTTGACCTGTTTGGACTTTTCCCTTATCAAACATCTTGTTACCCTTGACATGTTTGAACTTTCCCGTAACTAGGTTAACTTTGACTTGTCAAGATTTCTCACTCTTGTCTAAATCAATCTTGACTTGCTAGGACTTCTACCCAACTATTAAGCATCCGGTCGCCTATGACATGCTTGGACTTTTATCCACTTACTTCCAAACATCCGATCAACTTTAACTTACTTGGACCCACCCTTGGGAATATATTGTACCTACAATCTCCCCACTAAACATATTTACGTTGCCAACCTTGACCAAACACAAACATATTAACAAACATTGAAATCCCGGACGAGCGGATTGGTGACCACCATACTCTATTCAATAACACCCATAAGGGGAAGGAAGAGGGTGCACCACCTGTTCTTCCATCTAGTTAACAACACAACACTCTTTTAGCTTTGAATCACCTCGATCTCTACCGTCCAAGCAACAGTAATGGCATCGACCTTGTCCAACACCAATGGCGTCTTCTCTATACACGCTACCCTACACTCACAAGGCAAAAGTTGCTTGTTCAGCGGGCTAACAACAACCTTCAACCTTATTTTATCCTTGAAAAAGCTCCACTGTCATTGCCGAGCAACATCATGGCACCATTTGCTTATCCCCAATGGCTGTGGTGTCCCTCCATTCGCAATGCTGACCAACTGCAAGCTTAACTATCCTCTAGAATATTCTGCTAGCTGCAACTCATCTTTGGATATCAGATTACACTCCCTGTTGGATTTCTTGATCATTGGATCAATGCCTGGCCAGATCAATGCTTGGCCACGACGCAACTTATCAAATCAATACTTTAGGGCATCGAGTGCTTCTTGCTATCTATTATACTTAGGGCATTATCGATCACATCTACAATATTTGCAAGTCTTTCATGTGGACGTCCAAGCATCCTCCTCTATCACGGGCATCCTTCATGTGCTGACATTTGTGTCATAGTCTCTCTCTTTTGGATTACTCTATTTTGACGTTTGAGTAATGCCTAATTTTATTCATTTCTTATTCTAGGACCACTAGCTTAAGGGTCATCTTCACCTTTGTGTCTGACACTACTTCCTCCTTTTGTTTCTTGGCCATCCTAGATAATAATAACATTTTATCATCATTATCAAAAGGAAAATTGGAACCTTCCTCAATGATGGTTGTTATGCTAATATTGAGGTAGAAGTAGAGCGTTATCTTTCTCTTCAATGATTGAAAATTTCCCTCTAGCCTTGGGATTTGAAAATTTTCTACCGCCATTATGCCTTGTCGGCGGTTAGTCCTCCGAATGCAAACGAATCTTTGATACCACTTGTTAGTGTTAGTGCAGGTTACATCATACGATCGAATATGAGGTTTTGATCTTGACAATATGTTTAAGTTTAAGTCATGTGGTTTTCTAATATGTTGATTGAGTGTACAGGAAAGCTCTAGTTGACGCTAGGCAATGAAGTTCTGGTGAAGGGTTTAGGCACGAAGTCCGGTGAAGGAATTGGGCATGAAGTCCTGGTCAAGGGATTGAGCACGAAGTCCTGGTCGAGATGATTGGGCACGAAGTCTTGGTTGAGAGGATTGGGCACGAAGACCTGGTCGAGGGGATTAGGCATGAAGTACTGGTCGGGTGGATTGGGCAAAAGACTTAGCAGATCGAGGACATCGGGCGGAAGTCCCGAGGTCGCATACACTGATACACTAGGCGGAGACGAATCAAGGATCAGACATCTAGCAGAGGTCCTGGAGGTCAAGATCGGAACTGAGCAAAAGTCCAAATAGGTGTTTAGTAAAGGTAATCTCTCCGGAGTGGAGTAGGTGAGGACGCATTCCCCGTCAAGGGAACAGTAGGCGTTGATCCAACATAGGGTTTCACGGGAAGCCTAAAAGTTAGGACCAGATAGTCCGAGACTGTCAAATAATTTAATAATATATTATTTTCCTATGCTAACTATATAATGCAAGTATTAGATTTTTGGACCAAGGTGGTCAGACGCCTGGAAGGGATCTAGGCACCTGGAATCGAAGCGCTTGGAAGGGATCCAGGCGCCTGGGACAGGATAATACCTTGAGGAACAAAGTCTCATCTGTTCAGCGTCATGTCAGCTATTGAGACGCTTGGAAGGGATACTGATGGCCAGAAGAATCGAAAGAATAGAGGCGCCTGCCTCAGGATAAGCTGTGATGAGGACGGATCGGGATCTAAAAACTCTGGATAGAGGCACCTCAATGGTGATAGAGACGCTTGGATCAACCTTTATAAAGGGGGTTCGAGCAGAGCCTTGATCATCAATTCTAATCAAGCTTGAATGCTCACATGCTCGATGCGTTACTTCGATTTCCGACGTTGTGATGCTACTCCGACAACCTCGCTCTATACCATATTTTCATACTGTCGGTATAATTTATTTTACGCAAAGTTGTAATCATTCCATTGCATTGTCTTTGTACTTATCGAATTGTTAGTGAATTGCCCAACGAAAGCGATCGTTGATCTTGGGTCTTAGAGTAGGAGTCACCACAGGGTCTAAACCAAGTAAAACCAAAAAGTGTTAGCATTGTTCTTTTTATTTTCGCTGCTTTTAGAGTCTTTACGAAAAAGTGAAAAAGCCAAGAGTGTCATTCATCCCCCCTCTAGTGCTTTTCTCTATCCTACAGTTAAGACTAGACAATCGAGCTAGAGGGGGTAAATAGCAAAGCTAGAGGGGGCGAATAGCAAACACCCCCAATTTGCAACTTAAGAATTTCTTGCTAACTGCTTATCAAGGTTAGCACAAATAAAAGCACAGAGGAATTAAAAATAAATACACAAACAAATTAAAGACTCAAGGATGTAACAGTTTAGTAGCCCCAGGCTCTTAGTCCACGACATATCGATCCATCGATCACCCTTGAACAACAACTGTTTTATCAAATATCAAAGATGGAAAAACCTCTTACAATTTTGTTGAAAGATTTACAATGGAACCCTGAAAGAATTCTCACAAACAAGTACAAGAAAGTTAAGGATTGCTTGAAATATTTCATGGAACATTAGCTTTAAATCTCCATCAGCTTCTTTGCCGTTGTTTCCCAACACCCATAAGTTGATCGGAGTTCTTCATTAGTCGACTGTTTGTCATCAACCATTGTTGCTTTATTTATAACTCCTTCCAAGCTGGCTATAGTAGTAGTTGATTTGATTTTGTCACGATTCGACTGTCCATGATCAGTTGACTCAACAATTAACTCAATCAAAAACAGAACTATTCTGTTTGCTGCCCATCCAAACCACCGTCTAGCTCGTATTACCATGAACTGGTCATAACCTAAAAACTCCTTATTTGGGGTTTGAGATTTCACTAGTCGATTAATTCCAGTCTACCCTTCTGTTCGAAGCTGTTGAGTCCACGACTCAACCATTTGACTAATGTTTAGTGCTAGTCGACTGGTACCCTAACTCCGACCATTTTCAACGTGGAGTTCGTCTATACTATGATTTTATCCTCACCAAGGCATAATTTCTCTCAACACTTAACTTATCAAGAACCTTTGCCTTGAAGTAATCTCTTATTAGGCTACTTGTCCCTTGGATGCATTGTGACTCCTCTTGCTATCCTTCATGCCTTCACCTACGTTGTTTGCTTCCTTGGTTTAGTTATACTCTGATGCTCTTTATCTTACGGTCCCTCGAATGCTCTATGTCGTCCTTGTATGATCTCCATGGACCTTAAATCATCATCCGATTTTGGCCATGCCAAGTTGTCTCAATGTGTATATCTCTAAGTCCTGCACTACTCAAATACTTATCAAATTCAACAAGAATTCTACCTTAAAATCTTTGTCCAATCTATTAAAACATTGTTTGTACCCAAACTCAAAGGGGGATTGCACCAACATTATCTATAAACATGATTGACAAAAGCTAATTTATATTTTGGGCTTGCACTAGTCTATGAGAAAGATTAGATATTATTTGTAGGTTAACGTGTTATTCACCTCCCTCTAGCATTCTAGTATTACTACGATCAATAATCCTAGCACATTTTTTATCTCTTTGATAGTAAGAGATAGTGGGGTGTTGTCATGACCAATATGGAGGTTCGACAAGTAACAAGAATTATAAAATAACATATTAAATTTAAGAAAACAAATAAAAATCAAAGAATAATGATAAAATAAACAATAAACAGTCAAACATTAATAAATAATAGTGATAAAACAAGCAACAATAAAGAAAATAGGTAACACAGATAATAATTAACCTATATTATTAAGCAACAATATTACCTTGATGTGAGCCTCTATGGTGGAATTTGCACGGCATAGTCCAAGTTTCGTGGTGTGCCAAAGGAGTGAAATTCAATGGTATTAATGAGGGTAATGTGAGCCCCTCTTCTATAGATTTTGTGCTAATAAATTCTTGTACATCCAAATCTCTACTGTGTCAATTTGGACTCCTAACGAAATCTAATGAAAAAATATATATATTTTTTGCCATTGTTGCTACAATAACAACAGTCCTATTTTTTTTTTAAAGAACTATAATGTACAAATTCTAGACTAAAATGAAAAATATCTAAAATTAGGTTTTAATGAAACTCAAAACCTATTTTAGCATAGAAGAGCAAGCGACGTTGGTTGGGTGAAGCAACAAAGTGTACGGGCACTATCAGTCGATTGAGGTAGTGGGTAGGGTAGTTGGCAGTCTAGTGGACGAAATTGGGGTTTAGAGTAGGTTGTATCAAGCAATGATGTTGGTGTTTATATAGGAGGGGGATCACGATGCGCTTGAAGCTGGTGCTTAGTGCTAGAGGGGTTCTTGTTGGTGTTGTTAGCTTCGACACATGGGTTTTGCTATGATTGATGCTAACACAGAAGGAAGGTTGTGCTGGCGTAGATGCTGGAGTAGAAGGGCAGTTGTCCTATATCAACATAGGCACAAAAGAGTGGGTTCACTTGCATTGGCTCTAGCACAAAAGGGAGGTTGTGCTAGCGTTGGCGCCGGCACTAGCGTAGAATGGTGCTTGTCGTATAGGTGCTGGCGTAAATTGATAGTTGAGATAGGGTTGCACACAAAAGGCATCTAAAGAGGGTTGAGGTTGGCAAAAGAGTGGCATGGATCATTGATGTCTTACAATGGGGGCCAATCTTTGTGGTATGGTTGTCCAATGCTATCATGGCAAGTGGTGGAGAGGTGGTGAGTGGTGACGATGAGGGAGGGATGGCTTAGTGGGGAGGCAATGGTCACGAGGAATTTGAATAATGATATGGAGGTGGAGTGAAAAGTGGTGATAACAGGAACAAAAACTTAATGGAAGGGAGGTTGAAGGATGTCAAACAATAGGGGAAGGTGGAGAGAAATGGGTGATGAGGAAGGAAATCACAGTAATAGAATGTTGATCAAAGAAGAGAGTATAGAACCAAAGTAGGTTTCAACTCTAATACCAATTGACATAGCATAGTGGATGAATACAAAGAACTCGCCCAAAGGAACAAATTCTCAATAAGAGAATAAAAGGGATTATATTAATCTAAAACATATTTAATATATGGCATCCTACCCCATTTAGATTGATAATTAGACTTATTCTCAATGAAATAATGACTCAATAAAAACATATTTGGATTTTCTACAATCTTTTGAAAATTTCCAATTATGTCTAAAAATATAACAAAATATAAAATTGACAACTTGAACAACTTTGAAAATTAAAGTGTAGCAATGAGTTTCCTTGAAAATCCCTAACATTGTTGTTTGTCTTGTGCATGTTACGTTTTTTTGAGGACAAGTATGTATATCTTTTGTAGAGTGTACATTGCTCTTATATTGTGCGGTGAAAAAAAAGCTAAGTAGTTATTTCTCTTTGGAAATCAGAAGGAAAGTTTTGTGTCCAAATCGAAAACAAGCGGTTGTGGATATGGTGTTAGCCTTAGGTTAATTGATAGTGCAAGCTTCGGTTAAACACTAACTTAATAAAGGTATTATTTACCTTTTGGTTCCTTGCTTTTGTTGATCCAATGATGCCTTTGATTCTTTTTGTTCATGGTATGCTTACTTTATTTGTCATGCATATTGCTTATGTTGATAAAGTATCTTGCATGTGTTAATGTGGCAAAAGATGATTCACTCACCCAAGCGCACCCGTCAACTCGTCCCTGTGCCAACACCGAGATGGTAAATCATGGGTGGCTACTAGCTATTAGTGCAAATGGTCAAGGCATGGGGAGGGCATGCTCGAATGCACCGAGTTTCGACTCCGTGACCTCATGTGACAACCTCCTATGCCTTAACCATCGCACCGCCCTTAGGGGACATCTTGCATGTGTTAATGAAGCTTGCTTGAGTTGCCATCTTTCTTTAATGATTCATGCTTAGAGATTAGTTTTTTTCCTTGATATATGTTTTAACATGTTCCTACCATGAAAATTTATAGTACACTTAGTAATATATAGTACATGAGATGGATTAGGGGTTTGGGTCACCAATGATGGAATCACATGAGTTTCAAGCATATTACAAAATGTATATCAGTAAGGATTATTAATGCCTAAATAGGATCATGCCACTTTAGGGGTGCTACAAGGCGTGTGATAGGGACATTGACGCCAATGTAAGAATCACAGGGCTTGTAAGTGACTTTAAGGATACCATGGCATGTGCGTGTTATGATGATTGCTAATACTTGTTATCATATAACCTCAGGGCAAGTTCCCTACGAGGGAAGGAAATTAGGAAGGAAATCAAGTGAAAAACATTGCCTAGAAGCACTTTCCCTCCATTCCTTTTTTTAATGTAAACGAGGAAAGGAAGAAAAAAGACATGAAAATCTTTCCTTAGTTCTCTTTTGTATAGTTTCTATCCAATTTGGATGAAAAACTCACTTTTGCATGCACTGAGCCAAATTGGAGCCTTTTTTTTTTTTTTCAAATTAGTTTTTCTTTTTTTTTAAAATGTTTTTAATAAATAAAAGTCTAAAATTTGGAGTTTTTGTGGGTCTGTGATGGTTAGGTGTTGTTGAATGATTTGGGATTCTGTGTTTATCCCATCAAGTTTGGCAGTTTTAGCAACAGGCCATAGAATTTTGGGCATAAATTGAAGTGTCCTTTTCAGTTAATTTGGTGATCCACCTATCTGTGTAGAATATGAATATGCATGGGAGATAACATGGAGATAACATGGAGATTCATGACAAAAGTGTTATATTCATGTAGAGGCAGATAAACTTACTCGCCTTCTTTTTTTCTTGTACGTTCTTATCCCTTGTGCCTTTTTTTTTTGTAGTGTCTTTTTAGTACGGTCCAATAAACAATACAAGGGGTATGCTAATAGAATTGTGCACATCCAAGAAGAGCAAATTGACAATAGAACTAGAAACTTGCATACTTGTGCTCTTATTTGCAAGTGATAATGTAGTGATTTCATTGTGTTTGTTGAAAATGGTAAAAAGCTTTTTTCTTTTAAGTAAAATTTACTACTCATGTTCTCTCCCTCTCATATGCAGGCTGTGGAATTTGGAAGAAAGCTCGTTAGCATGCACTTTTTCCGGCATGTTACAAAGTAGTAATTCTAGTTCTCTATTGTTTCCATTTATAATATATTTTCCATACATATTGCTATTGTAAATCATTATTGTGTTTTTAAAAATTCTATGGTAACCGTATTTTTACGTTTCACTTTTGTGAGTATAGTGAGAACATATTCGAGGATGGAAGCCACTTGTACCGATTTTTGGAACATGATCCAGTCATCATGACTCAGTGCTACAACTTCCCAAGGGGTGCTATTGAAGTCAAACCTAAGCCTGTCACTGAAATTGCATCAAGGTTAAGGTTTCTCTCTTATGCGATAATTGAAGCATATGTATCTGAAGATGGAAGGCATGTTGATTACAGGAGTATCCATAGTTGTGAAGAGTTCAAAAGGTTAGTTGCAGCCATACTAAATTTAAAAGCCGAACACACTTTTTCTTAGGAATATATAACGTGCTGCTACGTGCAAACTAGGGTTCTGTTTGCTGGGGAAGTAAATTGTGTTGCTTCTAACTGCAGTTAGCACAACATTTTACATGAATTGTATTTCTGTAGCATGTAGATAATTTGTTCAACTGATTTTATAATGCTTGTATCAACTATTTTATAGCAACAAGGCTTTCTATTTTCTGCTGCCAGTTTGCTAAACATAACTTTGATTTGCTTTCAGATGTGCATCCTTTAGAAGTATTGGCATACTTATTAGTTGGGGCATTTTTTTTCTTCCTTTCTTGATATATTTTTTGAACTTTCTTTTATTTTGAAAACTTTGCATATGAAATTTAGTTTCAATAATAGCAAAACTGTTCAAGGATAATTAAGATGAATGAACATGAAATTTATATAAGAATTTTAGATTTGCTTGGATCTATTATTCAACAAAGAAATGTTGATAAAGATATCACTAATAGATTAAGGAATGTGGTTGAAATGGAGAACAGTTTGTGGGATCTTATGTTTGACAGAGCCAGTGTAATCTGAGGTTTGAGAGCAATCCCTATGGCCCTAAATTTCAATCTCTAAATTATTTCAGTGAAATTTTGGAGAACTATATATTTATTGCTTGGTTATGTAGGATCATTAGAAATGATAAACTAAAAAAATAATATTATCTAGGAGTAACTATGTGGAGTTACAATAGATATGAAAGAAAATATGTTGAGATAATATATGAATGTTCTACGACAACCACTAAATTCTAAGGTTGCATGAGTTGAATTGACTAGAGTGGTAAAGGATATAGAGAGACCCAAGAGAATTTTGGTTAGGATAATAAATAAAAGATTTAGGTGATTTGAATATTATTATTTACAGTTTGCATAGGGCTCATTGACCAATAAGATTCATGTAGCCAACTTTAAATACTTTGGATGAACATGACTTGATGATGCTTGCCACATCGTGATCCCATGGCTTGTTAAAATCGAAACAAAATTGTTTCACCATTCCAAGTTGCAGAAACTGTTATACGTTAATAATATTAATTATACTTAAATGGGAATAATGTTGGTCTTTTTCTAGAGATAACAGACTTTGATTCATTTCTTTGTTATATAGGTACTTGAGAACAATTGAAGAGCTTCAGAGGGTGGATTTGGAACCCTTGTCACGGGAGGAAAAGCTTGCTTTCTTCATAAACCTCTATAACATGATGGTCATCCATGCAATATTGACATTGGGATTTCCTGCTCGGGCCCTAGAAAGGAGAACATTCTTTGGCGATTTTAAATATGTTATAGGTGGGTGTGCCTATTCTCTATCGGCCATCCATAATGGAATATTAAGGGGGAATCAACGCCCTCCGTATAATATTACCAAGCCTTTTGGACAGAGGGACAAGCGCATAAAGGTAAATACAATAACCATTCTCACTTTGACTGACTGGCTATATTGATCAAATACTACTTTAAGCAAATAAAAATATCTAGGTTGGATAAATGACCCTAACCTCTGTTGTTTTATCTTCCGAGTAAATAATGTATTTGTTTTTTTTCCTTAAATTGTCTACTTTATATTGTCTTCTAGAGGGTCTATTTGTAGGAGATGCTACAACTACTAGATCTCTTTTTGGAATTTGTAACATTAAGGCAAGCTGGGAGAAGAAAATAAATAATATTGGTGTTGGATTGTTAGAAGAAAGCAGATGCAAAGATAGTTCTTTTATACACATCATAATCCTCTTACTGTGTTGTCTGACCCCCATCATACAACATACAAATGTGCTCTGCTCTGAGCTATCTAGCAGAGTTAGATTATGAAAGAGTTAGTTTAGAGTCTACTTAGACAACAGTGTCTGAGTATGTAGAGCACTCAAGTGGTTTAGATGAAGGTTGAAAGCTTCAACTGAAGCACTCTTCCCTATGCTTATGTTCACTGAATTTTGTGATTATCTGTGATGTGGAGGCTGAAAATGCAATCTGGTATTGCTTTGCCTGAACAAGGAGTTTGGACATTTCAAAAAATCTTGGGCTAGTCTGCTCAATTATAATTAATTCAATTAAACAAGAGCTGCTTATTAATTGAGAGTGGAATCTTGTTTGTTTCCTTCAATCAGGTTGCTTTTCCACATCCAGAACCATTGGTTCACTTTGCTTTAGTGTGTGGTACAAGATCTGGGCCTGCACTAAGGTGTTACTCTCCTGGAAATATCGACAAAGAGCTAATGGAATCTGCTCGAGATTTCATCAAAACTGGAGGATTATTTGTGGATTCTGAATCTTCAGTTGCGTCAATAACAAAGATCTTAAGATGGTAAGTTTTCTTTTGAATTTCTTCTCATCTTTACTTCAATAAAAATCTGATATATATGCCCCAATTCTTTGTAAAATTTCATATTGTGATGTCACTTTTGTTGCATATCTTCTTTATTAGTCAAGTTATCATTCAAAACACTTACTAGAGTTAAGTTCATTTCATGATTTTCTTCAGGTACAGTGTGGACTTTGGGAAGAACGAGGTTGAGGTACTAAAACATGCGGCCAACTACCTCGAACCACAAAAATCTGCGGACCTTCTGGAGATGCTTTCAAGCACCCAGCTGAAAGTAACCTACCAGCCTTATGACTGGAGTGCAAACTACTAGGAATATATATGTATTGTCTCATTTGCATACATGCCCTTGAGATTATATTTGGAAAAAGAAAGACTTTCTTCTTATTTATCTAATTTTAGGTTGAATTTTGGAATTTCTTTTTTGGTCTGATTTAATACTGTAATGTTTTTAACTGTGGATAAGACATGTTGCTGTTGTATAAGCTTTCTTTCTTACAGTACGACCTTTTGGAAGTCCAGCCAGTTTAATCTTTATAAGGCATACTGAGTTTTGAATTAGAATTTCTTGTGCCAACTGACACGGTTATGACCCAACAGTCTTCACTAATTGTCAAATGTTAAATTAACTGATAGCACAAGGCAAAGTTGAACATTATGATGATCTTAGCAATACTTGATGTTTATGTCACACTATGATGTGCAATCAAGAATGAAGATTGTAATTCAGTCAATGTTTCTTTAACAGCAGAGTGATTGATATTTAAATTTGAATTATTATAAATTTAAAACAAGATAAATTAAGGACACTTGAGTGCTATTAAATTAGCAGTCAACTAAGGGCAAAGTTAACAACAAATTCGGTTAAAAGGATACATTGTCGAAGATTGATGATAAAGTCAACAAAAGTATCAATTAAAGGATAAGCTGTTCAGGACGAGTTGATTGATGATGTGTTAAGAATCTGATTTTGGAATTTATCCAATCTGGTCGACTAATGGTAAGTAAATAGTCGATTAAAATTCCAGATGAAATGATCGACGTGTCAAGACTGAGTTGATTGAAGTGTCGCACAGAGTTGACTGATAAAGATAGTCGATAGTCAAGGAACAACCGAAAGATCAAATAACCACCCATTGGATAACAATTGAAAACGTCGGAGTAGTCATGAATATGGATTAACAAATATAACAGCGGAATCAAAATTGTTTGACTAGACCAACCTAAATTCTAAAAGGGTACTTGACTCAAAGTTGTTATAAAGATTTCTTCACCTTTGAAAATTTCTAAAAGAAGAAAATATATTGATTTCTGAGGAGTGATTCAGCATTTACATCAAATTAGAGTAAATTGGGATAACGCTTATATTAGACGACCCAATATCGTTGGTCCCTGGCTAGATACAGACAGACAAATCTCAGTGTCATTTTGCCTTGACATAGTAACCCTTTATATAAAAAAGTCACACCTAATAAGAATTTTACACTTATAATAAATTGACCCTAAAATTTATTAAGATAATCATCTAGGTAGATACCAACTATGTCAATACTA
>JBAMIB010210089.1:0-12478 GCA_037177415.1 Kaempferia rotunda
TTTACACGAATTATGGATAAACGCACTGCGCATATTCAAGACACAATAGGAGGGTGCAGGTTGTTTGTAGCACTACAAAAAAATTATCCATATAGGAGCGGTTTATTAGGAACGGTTTTAACATCGCTCCTGAAAATCGAACAACTGAATCAGTTTGACTAAAGAGTTTCTATTGTCTAATCTTCTTAGAGCAGTTTTGCAACCACTCTTGTTGAATAGCTTTAGCACCAATTTAAATAAACTGCTGCTGTAAACAGCTCTTAATGATTCAACTATTAAAAATAATATTGAAACTACTGATATTTGATACTTTCAGTAGCGGTTCTATATCAAACACTGCTATTAATCATTTCTATTGCTCTAACTTTTACAATTCATACTGAATACTCTTAACATCGTTTTATGTAAAGTGCTGATATAAAACACTTCTATTGCTCTAATATTTTAGAATTGATTTTCAAACTACATCCATTGTATATTTTTTTCATCATATATATATATATATAGATTTGATATCCCGCGGGACATCCGTACGTGACATCCGTGCGGGACACTCATGGGAGGGCAAATCCATGCACCGGAGGGTTCACCGTTTAATCCCTAGGGTTCACCGTTCCAAATTGGTTTATAGTATTGAAGCGATAAAATTTTAAGATCGCTTCAATACTTTGCCCTTTTTCTTTGATAAAGTTGGGATTTTTGTCTGAGCGTTTTTCTCTCGGATTGTATATTTTAGTTTCTTACATCGCCCTTTTCTATGATCGGCGAGTGGTTTCTTTGGTTCCTCATCGATCGGACAGTCGGTCGAATCTGGACTCTCGAACGAACAAAATCAGTCTAAATCTCAAACACGAATGGGATATCGAGCTGTTTCTTCATCTCGTGTGGTATTGGTTGAATGCCATACAGCGTTAACTGCTATGAACAGTAAGTCTTTACTGAAGCTGTTCTATGAAATCATGTTCGTAGACATCTCAGTGCAGAGATGCACAAGATCAAACTAACAAACATATCATAAATTATCCCTTTTCTAATATCTATGAGAATTATGATCGATTAGGATTATCTGTGATGGATAAGAACAAATGCCCTGTGATTCAATGCTGCAGGAAGAGTTGGTCCCCTCCCCTCGACAGTACAGTGAACAAACAGAGCCTGTGATTGTGAAGCAGGAGTCACTGAATCAAATAGACTATGAAAAAAATTTGCAAAACTGATTAACAGAAAAGATAACATAATCCGGCAATAACAAGAAAACATAGAACAGAAAAGATTGAGAATATCATTTTCAATTCATTATTGTTTCCTCATTGTAACAGCGTGCAAGACAGATTAACAGATGAAAGTAACCCTTAAATCGAGCTCCCTCTGTCAAAAACTATGCTAGCTCCTGAGCCTAACCTTAGATTCGACATAATCTTCTCTAAACCTCGTTTGATTTCATCCCTGAAAGCAAAATTTTAACAAAAAGGCTGCAGCACACTTTGGATCATCTTCATCGTGTAGGATCAGAATCCTACAAGGGCATGCTCAACTAGATATATTGTGCAAATTATATTTCGATTGATGACTCTTCCTTCTTGTGGCACTCACTGCTGCAGAATGCTTTCTCACCTCTGAAAGAGACGAAACAAATGTCTGATATTACATATAACAATATGAAGGAAACATGCTAAATCAATGAAATTCAAGCACTGCAAGTCTATATCTATTCGAGTTCGACTACTGAATCACTGTTTTAACTGTTACATAATGTAAGAATCATTTTTTAAAACCATAGTAAGAAATTCTCCAGTAGATGAGACACATGATAGGTCATTTTCCCAAGCAAACCCAGGTGAAGTAACCCTAACTTGTGGGCACGAAGACATCACAACTTGAGGGCATGAAGACATCAGATTGATTCGACTTTTCATGGATCACGAAAGCAGCCATTGGGGGACCTCAGCAGTGAACACCGACGACATGAGGCCCCAGTAACAATGGCAGAGACAGGACCTGGTTAATGGAATCCTGAACATGGTTCCAACATAATAACAATAACCAGTGGAATATTGTCTGCTAAATGAGACAAGGAACCAAAACCTACCTCTCCAGAGGTCTGATTAGACCTCAGCAGTATTGAGTCAATCAATCCCTGATTCTAGATAATGGCCACAACACAAACAACTATAGGTTATTTTTTTTAAGGCAAATCTTGAAATGATAACAGGTGCTTGAAATCATGTTAAAATTAATTACTCAGATTGCCTGTCATTTCGAAGCTTTAAACTTCTATATGTATTTTCTACGATCTATCATTGCTGTAACATAATACCTAAAGAGAAGAAATTTTTATAAGACTTGAATCTAGAATCTAATATAAATGTAAGTTTAACCTGCAATAGGAGAGCAAACAAACCTGTATATGAAAGTGTCATTCCCTTGGCCAAGATCCTTGTTGCACGCGTAGCAGAAGCTGTTGGTTTCGATGGAAGCAGTGAACCCATATCCACAGCTCTCCACTATACAATTGTCAAAAATGTGAGTGGTTCTTGGATTTGGACCATGAGATATCACACAAGTGTAGTCTTCCGAGAGTTCCATCTCACTCATAGAGATGCTCCCGGCAAAGACCCTACAAGAAGAAGAAGAAGAAGTTGTCATCTCCAAGCCTAGGGAACTCTGGGCAGGGGAGAGCAGAGCTAGTTGGGATTCTTTGTTCTTGACGCCAAACTCTATCGGGGATCTGACCGGCGACATTGAGCCGGGGCAAAGGGAAGGAATTTGGACCTTGAGCAGCGACCCAAACATCACCATTCTACTCTTCGAATTGGGGAAAGCTTTGGTAGATTTCTCCTCGTTGAGAGCGTCAATGATGCTGAGCCCGACGGCGTCAGTTTCGCCAAATGATCGAGCATGTAG
The DNA here is from genome assembly GCA_037177415.1 of Kaempferia rotunda. NCBI lineage: Eukaryota > Viridiplantae > Streptophyta > Magnoliopsida > Zingiberales > Zingiberaceae > Kaempferia > Kaempferia rotunda. The sequence goes on from JBAMIB010210089.1 coordinate 2,905, forward strand.
TTTGCTCTCTGTGCCACTGGATTTGGTAGCGTCGGAGAGGAGCTGGCGCCCGATCGAGGACAAGCTCTTGGTCTCGAGTATGGAGGTCGGGCTCATGGCGGCCTCGGAATCCGAGGAGCTACTTGAGGAGACACCCACAAAGAGCCTTGGAGAGGAGAAGATCGAGAAAGCTCTGGACTTGTTGCAGCAGCTGCTATTGGAAGAGTGGGGATCGGACATTAGGGCTTGTTTTCACCCATTGCTCTCGATTTCTTCCTCAGCATAGCGTTCGCCAAACCCTTGATGCCATGAAAGCTTCAGACAGTGAAAAAAAAGAGGAAATCAACAGAGAAAACAGAGAGTTTTCTTTCAAAAAGAGAAAAACGACGAACAGACCGAGGGTTCGGTACTGAAATCTTCTTATCCCCTGTTCCGCTGCTGCGCAACTTTGAACGATCAAAAAGATTGCAAATCTAAACAAGACGATGAGAAACACGTACAGATGGTCCACAGTACGCTACTTCCTTCAATCTTTTCAGATCAAAGCAAGACTTTTAGGAAATCGATTGTTCCAGCAAGAACAGAACACTGCGTATTCGATCCCAGTTGACCCCAGTCAAACCCTTCTTCTTCAATCGGCATGAACAGAAAAAAGAAGGGAAAAGGTCGAACTTGAATCTTAAAAGTCCAAAATTGACCAGAGAAAACTCATCAAGATCGCTCCTTTCCCCTCCCTCGATCGCTCTCCACGAAAGCAGCGTATCAAAATCCAAGGTCGAGGAATGCAGCCATGGTGAAGGCCATGGCGCTCTTCACTGTGTTTAGAGTTCCAGGAAAGGGTGCGTATTTAAAGAGCAATCCCATGTGATGTGGCTACTTTTTGCCCGGAAATCATATCCTTACACGTGTCAAATTGTTGGTCGCGGGCTCTTCTTCTTCTTCTTCTTCTTCAACCTTTCTCCTGTCTCTGCTAAATTTATCAGAGCTCAAGGGAAGGAAACCATTTATTCCGTTGCTGCCATTACTGCCGTCGGTGCCCAATATTCAAGTGCTGAGCATCCATTTTAAAACCAGAGAAATAATAACCTGGTGCATTATTCACAGTCACTGTGTGAGACTGAGACTCAGACTTCAATTTTTACACAGGTTTAATTGCTTCAGTTCCAGGTCCAGGCAAAGTTATTGAATCGATGTGTGATTTGACAGGGATTAAATGGAGATTTATTAAGCTTGGAATCTTGTAATTATTGAGGCTGTCAATTTCCAAACCATTGACAATTAGCAAGCACCAAATACTGCTCTCTGTCAATTAATTCATTAAAAAAAAAAATAGAAATAATACATTTTATTTTACTTTTCACTATATAATAATCTCTACAGCTGAATAGTTACTGTAACTTATTTCATTTCTGCAGGAATCTGCCTTTATCAGTGCAAGGTCACAAGATTGATATTAAAAATTTCAAGTTAATGTTTTAGTCAATTATCCTAATCACCTTGTTAAAATATTTTATATTTTCACTTTGCTCTCCACACATTACCTATGAAATGTTTTATCCAATTGTGCCTGATTTGCAGCACAACTAATTATTTTGTTGAATTGAAAGGTTGCTAATGGAGTATTGAACATCATAAAAAATTCTAGTTTTTTTTTTCTTTAAAAAAATATGAACATCATCAAACTTTGATACATCTCACTAAATGTTCCATCAAGGAGATGTACCGAGAGGCATACAGTAGAATACAAGGCCAGGCCTTTGACCTAAACAAATAAGACACTTTCCTTGGCTTGGCATGCATTAGCAGTTGATTCTTCACGCAAGTAATACCCCCCATGACAATGAAGCGAAGCATTATATAATTTGATTGACTATTTGATGGAATATATAATTGGTGTCCAAATAGTGGTTTTGGTGGATAATTGAGTACTCCTTTGGACAATGTTTTAGATGCTTTATATTGCCCATTAATTATCCTTTTGTGCTGCTTGAGAAATTTAATTACAGAGCTAAAAAAAGCCAGTGGGTATTTGTAGAAGAAAGTATCCATTCCAATACTAGGAGTTATGCTAATCATCCACCCTAAGCAACTTCATTTTTTTTATTATAGATAAATGAAAATTTCCTTACCAACCAGGAAAAGAAATTAGAAAAAAGTAGCTTAAAGAGAGGGTTACCTTGTTCTCAAGAAGCTTACAAGAATAAGTTCTATCATCACTTCCATGCAAGTTAGCGACTTCAATCAACCTCTTGAAAGTTATCTTCATCCAAACTAACTGATGATGTATGTCATTGAATGGAAGCTAGATGTAGCTTTCAGCTTTTAATTTGCTCAAGTGGAATATGCTCGAGGGGTTGGTTCATTGCACAAATATGCTTCCTTTTTGCCATGTCGAGTGTCCTATGCTTACTATCTGCCATTGTCTCAATCCATGACAAAAGGGACTGTCACCATTTGGCTCTTCTAATTGGGTCACTTCGTGGCTGTGGCTTTCAGTGGTGATGCAGAAGAGCCACTAAAAGGCATGCATGCTTTCATGCATTTGGTTCCTGAAGAGGACAAAGTGCCAAGTTAGTTCCATCACTTTGATGCAAAACTTTATCAATCCAAAAGCCATTTCTTTCACACAACTAAGATTGAGCATAATCTCTTTTCCTAGTAAGAACCAGGGTTTGTTTGTGCTGGTCTTATATATCAGATGAAGCAATCCAAAATTGTGTTTTGGGTTCTGAAAAGACGTGAACAAACATGGGTGTGTTGCACCGGTTTATATTCTTTTGCTGGTGCGAGACAGATACATTGAGAACATATATCTTGTCCTCAGAGAATTCAACAAGATCCAACAATGCGTCAAAGTAGAAACATGACATTACTAGTTTCTGCTAGTTACTCTTTTACTAGTAAATAATTTCTCCCCCATATTTGCCTCATTTATCACTAATTCTCCAACTTTTACAGGAATGGAGCCTACAGCAGTTGTACAGATCTCTATTGCATATAGGCAGATACGTACTTCGAGGTAGAGGTTTCACCATTTTGATTGGTGTTATGTTGTAACTTTTGCAAGATGTTGCAGGAGTATTCCTTGTGGTTGTTCAATGGGTAACTTTTCCTAACGGGTAAATGGGTTTACCAAAAGGAATAAGGTTCGGAAGTTACTGTTCTTTGGAACTTCTGGTTGTTTGTAAAGAACCATACTTGAGCTAACTATGCGCTAGAGCTTATTTTACGGTATATGAATATAAGTACAGCTACGGTTCAAGAAGTTGATGGCCTTTTGGATGTAATGTTACTTATTCTTTGGTTCATGTTGCTGCCACTTGACACCTATCATGGTGTTAAAAGGCATGTCCAATTCTCAGTTAGTTCTACACACACAGACATTACTATGATTCCACTCGACACCTATCATGATTAGTAAAGTCATGGCCAGTGTTTCTGTTAGTTCTATCCATATTACTGAGATTGTGAAAAAATTGTAATAGCTAAATGTGATGTGCAGTATCAATCCACTAAAAGCCGATATATATATTTCACAGTAGACTATCATTTTGCTAATGGATGTTAATCCAAAATTTTTCCTATATATATTTATATTAGGAGTTATACTACTAATCAATAGTCTAGACCTCTTACCTCAATCAACTAAAGCTTCGGAGTCATAGATCTGTTTCTTGAATCGTTGATCCACTTCAGGGTGAACATGCCGCTTCTGAGTTGTCAATCTGCCGAGCAACTTCTGAGTCATCAAGCCACCAAACTTCATCATTATCTATTCACCCCTTCTAACCTTTAACTGGTGTCACATCAGTGTCATTTGATCCTAGATTTGACATCAAACGAAAATCTTAGTTAAGGCTTCAGATCCATGATGGATGAGTGGTTGTCCAGAAGGAAATTCAATCATGCGTCCTCCATTTCACGATGACAATTATTTCTCGTATTAGATTACACATCAACTAGTGGTCTCACAAATTAGGCAAAAGAACCGGTTGATAACCTACTGAAAATTGCAGCAGGCTACAGCTTTTATATCTGCACAACTTCAATACAACAAATACAACCAGGTGCAACATCACCAGTAATCCCCACAGGAGCAAACACCACTCTTGAAATGGTGAAACCCTGACGTATCCCTCACCAAGATCTCTCGACTGGTTACCAAAGATACATATTTGAGAAACATGTGACAGTCGCCACAAAGATGGATGTTCTTCACCACCTTCACAGGTCGGTCTGGCCGCGCCATTAGAAGCCCATATGAAACTGCCAGTTTTGCACTGTGATAGAAGAGGAAGTTCAACTTTTGATACTCTTCCACTTCGTGAAGCACAAAACATGTGTCTGGCTCATACCCTGCTTTCATGCATTCCTGTACAAGTATTTCCAATGCACTATAGATGTCTTTTGATTGTGAATGTGATCTATCTCTCGCGTAGAAAGCATGCACTTCATTCTGATGAATAATCCAACTTCTTACAGGGATCTTCCGCAGGCCCTTTTCTTGCATTTCCTGCCTCACCTTTTCTGAGCAATGCCATCTCCCAGAAGCCGAATAAAGATTTGCAACAAGAACATATGTAGATGGATCTTGAGGTTCTGATGCCAGAAGGGATTGCACCGCCTGTCTCCCTAAGCTCACATTTGATCTCAACCTACAACTATCAAGCAAAGCTCGCCAAACTGTAGTGTCAGGTTCAAAGGGCATGTTCTGTATCAGCTGCTCTGCTTCAGTAAAGGAACCCCAATAACCTAAAACATCTACCATGGCTGAGTAGTGTTCCGATGTCGGAGTAATGCTGTAAGAGCTCTCCATCAATTGAAATAGTCTGTGACTGGTCTCAACGGAGTTTGAGCTAGTATATCTACATGCCGAAATAATCAAGAGAAAGGTGATACCATCGGGCATCATGCCAAAGTTTTCCATCCTTTGCCATGCATCCAAAGCCTTATCTCCCTGTCGGTGAAGAAGATGAGCTGTTAGTAATGTGTTCCATGACACAATGTCATGCTGCGGCATTTGGCTAAAGAGAGTAATGGAATCTTCCAAGTTCCCACACTTGGCATACATACTGAACAGAGCATTTCCAACTTCTAAATCAGATAATACACTAGACTTAACAATGACACAGTGAATTTGCTGCCCCATTTCTGCAAAACCTATGGTACCACATAATGCAAGGACTGTTGAGTACGAGAATTCATCCATAATCATTAGGTCATTTCTCACTATCCCTAGTTGGAAAAGAGACAAAGCTTCATTATGCTGGCCATTTCTAGAATAGGTGCACATAAGAGATGTCCAAGCCATCTGAAAGTTCTCTTCATGGACCAAACTCATAAACATCTCCCGAGCATCATGAATCCTACCACATTTAGCACACATATCAAGTAAAGCAGCTTCAATCCAAACACTCAATTTGCAGCCAGATTTAATCAAGAATGCATGAATCTGCTCACTCTTCTTCATATCAGTGACCAAGGCACAAGCGTTCATAGCACTAGTCAGCGTAAAATCTGAAATCTCCAAACCATTTAGCAACATCAACTGAAAAATTTCTAGACCTCGAGAACCTTCTCTATTATGACAAAAACCAGCTAAAAGAGCATTATAAGTCACACAATTCCTCTCAGGCATTTGATCAAACACCTGAACAGCAGATTCAACTAAACCAAATTCCATAAATGCATTAAGCATCCCAGTCCAAGATATATCATCTTTTGTAGGCATTCTCTCGAAGACATCAGCTACATCTTCTATAGAACCGAACTGAGTGTAGAATGAAACCAAAGAATTTCCTACACTTAAATTCAAATCCAAACCGGTTTTAACAGCATAAGCATGAATTGCTTTTCCTTCTGTACCACCAGGGCCATCTGAAGCAGCTGTCAAAAGGGTGGACAAGGAGAAGCTATCGGCGCGATGTCCTTCAAACTGCATAAAATTAAAGTGCTCAAACGCTTCAGCATATCTACCATTCTCGATCATACCCGAGATAAGTGTGTTCCACGACGATGCATCTCTCTCAATCATTTCATCAAACAGCTTCTCGGCGGCAGTGGCGCACCCACATTTGACATACACAGCAATAAGCGCGTTGCCGACGTATAAGCAGGAACAGTGGTTGGTTTTCACTGCAAAGGCGTGAACTTGAGACCCGAGTCGGAAATTCAACTCCCTGATGCAACTAGTCAAGATGGCGACGAAGCTAAACTCGTTCGGTTCGACGCCGAGCATTCTCATCCGGAAGAAAAAGCCGGCGGCACGGAGCGGCCATCCGGCCTTGGCGTACGCTGAGATCAAGGAGGAGAAGGAAGCGACGTCGGGCGACGGCAACAAGGCGAAGACCTTGCGGGCGTCGGGGAGGCGGCAGAGGTCGAGATACATGGAGATGAGGGCGTTGCCGAGGCGGGTGTCGTCGTGGTCGGCGGATTTGAGGATGGCGGCGTGGAGGGCGCGGCCGAGAGCGAGGTCCCGACGGTCGGCGGCGAGGCGGAAGAGGTGGCGCGGAGGCGGAAACTGGAGGTGGTGGTGGTGGTGGTGGTGGTGGGGAGATCGACTGAGGGAGAAGGTGGGGATGGGGAGGACGGCGGCCATCGAACCGCGAACGGCCGTCGATTTGCTTCTTCGCTACCGGTTTTGTTAGCGGAGTGAAGTGAATCGCACGCGGAGTCCGCTCATTACAACAGCAGGAGATCGAAAAAATAATGACGCAAAAATAAGGGTACCTTTGGTTATGCTTATTTTTTTTTTAAATATATATTTTCTAAAAAATAGAAAATAAATTTTAAATATTTTCTATTTTCTTTAAAAAAACAGGAGTGGAAGATAAAACCAAACAATATTTTTAGTAAATGTATTTTTTTAAATAAAAATAAAAAATATATATAAATCAAACGCTCCCTAATTTATCGGCTAATCTATCCATTAGATTTTTCTTTTTCTTTTTCATTTTAGTCAGGTTATGGGAATCGATCAAACAGGACATATCAGACGCAATCAATCAGTCAGGTTTCTTTCTTTCTTTCTAGTAAGTACTCCTCTTATCGAAGCTAAATTTAGTTGTTTACCCTTGTGCTTCGACTGGAACACCAGTGAATAGCTCGCTTAATTTCAAAGATGTCAAATCTGGAAGAAGAGAAACATGCTGCAGAGTATGTTGCCAAATGCAAGTTGACTGCCTACTTTACAGGTGACATTAATTAATTACTGCAATATTTTCTATTCGATCTCAATGTTCAATCAGTTCGACACAAAATATATGCATTTGCATTTTGCAGGTGTGGACATATGTGTACTTGTTTCAATTGTGCCCATCAGCTGCAATGGAGCAGTGCCAAATGCCCAATCTGTCAATCCGCAATCACCGACGTTGTCCGGATGATTCCCAATTCATAAACAAGCAAGACAACTGCAACAACAACAACAACTTAAAATCGACATCTAACTAAAACCACTGAGATTTTGTTTGTGTTCTTCACTGCTGATAGGTTAACCAAGTGCGAAACAATCACAAGAAAGCTTGATTGTTGCGGCCATTCGAGATCAATAATGTAAATGTCATCCTTCCATTTAACTTCATATACCGGAGACAATATCTACATATTATATTGGATTTGTTCTGGAACCAAAAAAAAAAAGTTCCAATAATGTACAAAATGTAAGGTTTATTATTGAATACTATCAATAATATGTAATTTGGGAAAAATTGTGTATATGGTTCGTGCATATCTCTAATATTTGTGAATCATTTTTGAAGTTTCAATTGGTGACTGATTTGTTTATGAGTATTTCATTAATAAAGAATAAATCAATAACCACAATATTTACGAGAATTAGCACAAAGATTTTCACAAAATAACAAAACAATGGAAACGATGAACGCTTCGTCATGATTTTCACAAAATAACAAAACACTGGAAACAGTCAATGCTCCGTCGACATGTCACTGGGACGATTCGACACGACGTGGTTGCCTCCTCCTCATCGTATCCTCTGTTTCTTCTCGTTGTTCTCTGGAAGATCATCAGGGCAGCGGCGCTTGAGATTGCCGGTAGGAGGAATGATTTCACCGTCCAAAGTGGGCTTAGGAGGAGAAGGGAGAACCGAGAGATGGTGGGTGGGAGGAATGATTTCACCGTCTCCGGAGGAGAAGGGAGAACCGAGAGATCGATGCTGTCGGAGGTAGTCGAGATAAGCGGCTCTCCGCTCAATCTGGCTGTGCAACCGGAGGATGATATCGAGACATCCTGTGTCCGGGCTGGCGGCGTGAACCTCTGACTCGTAAATCATGGTGGCCATAGAAACGGCGCGTTGTTCAGGGTGAAGGCTCTCCAGGGTCTTCTTCATCCTGCTGACGCCAAACAGACGGTGAGCCTTTAGGAATCTGCTTTCGTCCGCAGCCGGGAAATACGGGGCTAGAATGCAGTCGCCCTTGCACTTCTGGCGCCGGAATCTGCAAGCGGCGCAGGCTTTAGATCCATCGCTGGTGAAGGAAGAGGGATGATCGTGATCGCCCATCGTTACAACGGCGGGAACGGACGCACCGGATGATTCCAGTCAGCGATGTTAGGTTTTAATATAAACCTAGATTTTAACATAACCTGGTTTTAATATTAAACCTAGATTTTAAAATTAAATTAATTTAAAACAGACTTTTAGTTGGCGCTATGCGACTCGAGCGGAGGCTTGGTTGAAACTTAGTTTTAATATGAATTATATATTAATAAATTAAATTAATTCTCATCAATAATGTAACAAAGTCTAGTTAATTTATCCTAAAAATATTCTATAAAATCGGTTTAAATTTTAAAAATTCATAAATAATTTTTATATATTCTTATTTATTTATTTTAAGTAACTTATGATTATTAGTCAAATTAATAATCTTATATACGTCAGATGCGGTGAACTGACGTGTCCCTCTCTCCTCTACAATTCTGCATGCAATCTCTTTTCTGTATGCACATGAAAATGTTTTTTTAAAACAGCGTTAATGTAGCATTGTTTTTTTAAAACAACGCCACAGTAGCACTATTTTTTTTAAAAAAAAATAGTGCAACTACAGTGTTACGGTATAACCATTTTTTTAATGACAGTTATATGTCGTGGAGCTATTTATTTTTAAAATAGCTATACAATATATTTTTTTTTAACAACTATACAGTATAGCTGTTTTTAAAAAATTAACACTACATGGTGCTATTTTGAAAATATCAGCACCATCATATAGTTATTTTTTGAAAATAATTATGCGGTAAAGCTGTTTTAAAAATTAACTCCGCATGCATGTAGAATTGCAGAGGAGAGAGGGAAGTGTCTTTGGTTCCCAGGTTGATTTTGATGTGACCAACCAAGTTAGGTTAGGTATGACCAACCCTCGTGCCTAAATGTACAGAAACTTAGAAACACAATTAAGAAGTTGAGCGGAAGACGCGATGAACAAAAAGAACGGTATGAGAAGCGAGTCAATAAGCTTGGTGCGTCCGAGGGACGAGAAGTCGCGGAAGAGTACACCGGCAGACGAGAAGAATGCGCACGGCAGTCCGAGGGACGAGAAGCCGGGAGAAAGGCTGCTCGAGGAAGAAGAACGGA
>JBAMIB010210402.1:0-12471 GCA_037177415.1 Kaempferia rotunda
AGTCGAAGACTCTGCTATGAAGGTGGGGAGGCACCTTAGAGGAGGCTGGAGGCGCCTGATGGAGGCGCCTTTAAGGACACTGGAGGCACCTTCGATCGAATAAAGACCGAAGGCAACGGAGATTATCTTCGCTGAAGATAAGGGGATCAGATTTAACCGTGGAGGCGCCTTAGAGCAAGCTGAATGCACCCTTCACAGGCTATATAAGCCCCATCTGAGCTGCACAACAAACACAACTTTTTCTATGAGCTCTACGACTTCCCGGGTGTTACGAATTTGCTCTACTACTGCTGTGCTACTTCTCCGGATATCCAACTACTGCCGATGGCCTGACACCAACTCCCAAATCATCCAGATCGCTTTTTTTAAGTTGGTAACAATTTCATTTTGCAATTACGTTATTTGCAAAAAAGAGAAGTGTAGTCTGTTACACTTCTTCCATTCTCTTTGTACTCGATTCACTCTTCCGACATTATCGAAAGAGGATTTTAGTGGATTGACTATCGATACGGTTCGGAGGACCGTGGATCTTAAAGTAAGAGTCGCCGAAGACTCCGAACCAAGTAAATTGATCATGTATGTTTCCTTTTTTGCTATATTTTTCTCTATTTTTTTAAATGATTGACATTTTTTTTAATTATTTCTCAGACATGACTTCATTTGAGTTGAATAACAAACACATTAAAAAAAAAGTAAGTCCCCATTGACGCTTCCTATTCCCTTCGTCTCTAATCTTCCTCTTCGAGCCCCTCACTCATCTCCCCGGCGTCATTAGGGTTCTCTGCTATCCTGCGCCTCTGCCTTCGCAGGAGATCCGATCAAAGCCCGCGGTGGTGATCCAATTCTTTTTTCCCGGGACGATCGGTTCTCCGGTTCCGATTTTACTCGGAGATCTCAGCTCGGGAGAGACAATAAAGGCTTCACCGAGGTTATCTCTCTCTGATAGCTTTCTGGTTTCCAGATTCGTTTTTTTGGTCTTCATCTTGCCCCTTGTTCTCGTCCCCTTCTCGCCTTCTTCGTGGATCAGTATTGGAACTTTGTCGGATCGGTTAACAGTGAAGAATCCAAACGCCCTTGTGCTTCATGAAAGGAAGGATTTTGACGCCACGCGGTGCGGAAATCCCTATGGCTTATTCTGTTTGGTGAAGCTTCCGGGTTGAGTAGATCTCTCATTGCATGATGGCGATCGCGGAAAGCGAGTTTAATGTTTATTTAGAGTTACTCTGAGTTTCATCGGAGCGTGAAACTTCCTGTACTTGATCTTCTCAGTACTATTTGTTACTTTTTCTTTGTTATTGTTTTGAGTAACTTTTATTTGATCTCTGAGTTCACAATCTTATTATCTACTATATTTCTGATCTGTATATTACACTCGTACGAGGCAAATTATTGTTACTGCCAGTTATCGTGTTATGTTTTCTAGTTGCAACAATTATTCAGTGATTCTATTCATATTGATCATGCTCGGTGTTTGTTCTGATAATATGTTGGCATTTAACAGTATAATGCGAGCCATGATTTAAGATGTTACACAAGAGCAATATCAAGTTCGCTGCACTAGTGGGGATCACGTTATCTGTATTTTCTCTTCTTGTGCATCTCTTTGTTGCAAATTACTCAGTGGGGGGATTTATACAATACAAGTTGCAAGACGATTACTCATACTCATTGGGGCATGTATGTCATTATTACTTTTGTATGCTTCTGCATGCTTTTCTTATACTGTTATTTTTTATGATGATGTAAATTGATGACTTTTTTGGCTAGCCAAATTTTAAACTCATTCTTCACCTAAGGTTTGCATTTTTTCCCAATTGCAATAGTTTCATTGTAGTCATTGTGATATTTACAGAAACCTCGGCCTCGAAGATTATGGGGTCCGGTGACTTCTTTGGAGGTCTTGCATCCTTATGCCAAGCCAAGAAGTCCATACCCCTCTGGTATTCCATGTTATTTTAGTTTTTCATTTGATAATAACATCGTTCTCATTTGTATTGATATCAAATTCAATACCATGTACTTTTCATATTGGTTAAATTATATTAGATGAACACTATTTCACTTAATTGATAGATAGAAGTCACAAAACAGTGTAGGTTTGGTAATTTTGTTATGTATTGCAATACTGGTAAAACAGCCAAAGCAAGCATTAGTTTAATTGTTTGGAAAACAATCACTTGATAATTGATATATCTGGAGGTAACTATTTGCAAAGAAAATTAATTCAAGTGCTTTCTTCTAGCTGAATTTGTACATCTTTGAACAGGATTAAGGTACTTGTATGATTGAAAAACTTCTACCTTCTAAACTTGCTAGCACGAATTGCTTTAAATTCAATGTTTTTGGTTTTGTTTTACTCATTAGCGCTTGTTTTGTTTTTGATTTTCTCTCTTTTGGCTTGTTATTATATTACAGTTCCAATTCAGCAGAATGGTTTTATATACGCAAAGATCTTTGGTGGATTCGAGAAGATAAGATCTTCGGTATGTCGGACTTCCCCTGAGTTTGTAATCTTCAAAAATTAGATGTATTTCTGTATCATGGAACATTGCCTAATTATTCTCCAAGACTTTTGTCTTTCCATTAATGTGTGGGTATATAGTCAGTCTAACTTGTGGCTGTTTCAGTTACTTGTTAACAAATCAAGTTTGCAAGTCTTTCAATTTACACTGATAAAATATTATATTCTGCAGATCTGTGACCTCGTTGCTATTGCAAGGCTCTTAAATGCAACACTTATCCTTCCAGAGATCCAACAAAGTGTTCGATCAAAAGGCATCAGGTCTACATGAGATGCTTTTGTTTAAAGTTATTCTTAATGTTTTAAAATCTTCTTCTGATCATTAGTTTTTTGCATAGCAGTCCAAGATTTAAGAGTTTTTCTTATCTTTACGATGAAGAGCAGTTTATAACAGCACTCTCAGAGGATGTTGCCATTGTGAAGAGTTTACCATCAGACTTGAAGGAGGCTAGGAAAAGGACAAAATTTCCTACAATATCACCCAAACCCTCAGCTTCCCCAAACTTTTATATCAGAGATGTGTTGCCTAAATTTAAAAAATCTAAGGTTATTAGGATAATAATCTCTGATGGAGGATGCCTTCAGGTATGGTTCAATGATTCATTTAAGCTATTAAACTCAACACTTTTTTTGACCTGGACATGGTTTTTGTAAAATAGAAACTAGTAGTCTTCACTATAAATGGGAATAAATTTGAAAAAAATGTGTCCTTTGTTAGATACTTTTCCTAAATAGTGATGCCTTATTTCTCTGAGAAGATGCATATGAAAGTAATGCTAAAACTAGTGAATTGTGATAGTGCTCAAGGCATTACATGCATGATAATTTCCTTGAAATCCTATAATGCTTGATCGATGAGATTTTGTGCCCATCACAATTCGTGATCTCTTGTAGACCATCATACGCTCTAAGAAGTAGTCTCTAGTTTCTAGGAGCTACCTATAACAGAGAGCAATGCACAAAGGAGGCTTCTCACTGACTGTCTCTAATTTAGTGTTCTGAGTCTTTTCTTAATTTTTCAAGCAAACAGAAGAAAATATGTGAACCAAACATCAATCGTTGCAGTCATAATAACTATTTTCTGGCTTCTGAGCTATGATGACATGCACTAGTTTAGTTGGAGATGCGCATGGCAAAGTTCTCAGGAGTAATGAGTAGCATTCTAAAAGAAGAATTATTTCCTTGGACAAAATGCTTAGGAAGGTCAGCATAGAGTTCAAAACATATCCTCCCTTATATTCTTGGTCGAAAGCACATCTCACTTGGTTTTTGGTTTCATAAATATCTAAGTTTGTAGGTGTAGGTATTTTGGCTGGTAGAATAGTTATGAACTTATGACCATTAAGTTTATTGCGTTCCCAAATCATTTTATATCCGAAACATCAAAAATGCTAATACCTTGATCTAGTTATGCATAAAATGCTAATTTGTGATAATATATTGCATAATGGACTTCACTTTTCAACTCATAGGATCCCAGGGAACCTGTTTCTTGGATTAGTGTGGGACACAATATGGTCGTTTTATGGACATTGAATAGTAAACAAATTTGGACTAATTACGAGAGTGAATTCTCAATGGAGTAGAAAGCTAGTGATGGTTACATAATTCCTTGCCTGGCTTCTGAGTCTTGCTTCTTGCTTTTTGGATTCACAATATCTGTTGTAGTGAATGCTATTTGTTTGAGACTACTACTTGACAATCTCACTGTGCTTTCAATTTTTTTCCAGAACATACAAATTAGGTAATAATACTTGAATCTAGTTGGCATAAAATGTCAATTTATGAGCATACTTCATGGAGTTCACTTCTTCATCACTAAGGATCTTAATAGTTAATAGAACCTGTTTCGTTGATTAGTCTAGGATACACAATAGTTGATTTATGGACATTGAATGGTAAACAATTTGGCTAATTGGATGATCAGATGCAGGTAGTTATCAATTGCAGTAGAGAATTTTCAACAATGAAGTAGAAAGCTAGTGACGAAAGACTTGTAAGACAAGATCTTGTTTTAGATCAACTATCAGAAAGACTTTTGTTGCTGTGTACTCCTCAAGACAAGATCAAATATTGGAAAGATCATATTTTCAAGTGCGAGGCCAATCTGTTTAAATCCCTAGGTCAATTTGATATCCATGCTGGATATTATAGGATATGAAAGTGATGGAAATAGACACTTTTGTTGTAATATTTACTCCAAGGAAAAGACTTCTTATAACAAGCCACTATGCAATTTAAAACAGTATTATTAAATCATCTATGAAACTGATGTCACCCTTCTAATTCAATGTTTTGGTATTTTTGTGAATCTTCATTAAATGGTCATGAATATTTTCTCTTCTTTTCTATTCTCCTTTATACAGGCGATTCTTCCATCAAGCATGGATGAATATCAGAGACTTAGATGTAGAGTTGCTTTCCATGCTCTTCAATTCCGCTCAGAAATTCGGGCACTTGGTAGCAAGATAGTAGAGAGGTATCACTTTAGTTGATAGTTGGGCATTTATTCTTAACGTAGTTTTTTTGTTTATGCACATAAAAATTTATTGAACTTCAATTTGCTTGAGCTTATGAGATATGGCCTATTCTTCATAACAATTTTGAAGAATCATTCTTTGCTGACCGTTGTATAGTTTGAAATGCCAGATATTAGTGTGTGTTTAAATACAGAATATGAAATTGAATTCAATTGCAGGTTACGAGCAACTGGTAGTCCTTATCTATCTTATCACGCAGGCCTTATGAGGGATGTTCTAGCATTTCATGGTTGTGCTGAACTTTTCCAGGTTGTTTGGATTAATATGATACTAATTTACTCTTTTCTGCTTTCATACTCATCCACCATTTAACTAATTGCTCTGCTGTTTAACATGCTCTATTTTAATACTCTTGAGCCAGGATGTTCATACTGAACTTATCCAATACACTAGGAAGCAGCTGATAAATCAAGAAGCAATTGCTGATGATCTTGTTGTTGATTCATTTTCTCGAAAAAGAAATGGATCATGCCCTCTCATGCCTGAAGAGGTAACTGTACTCAATCACACAACATATTATGATTGTGCCTAAACAAAGCTGGAGCAATGGTTGGAAAACAAAACTGTATCTCACTTTGAAAGTCTGTTTGAGAAGTACTTTTTTCCCATGGTTCTACCTTCACAGCAAATGAATAAAAACATTTTTAACACGCCTACTTATTCCATCGCCTTTATGTCAATTGTCAAGAGTTTAATGTTTCTATGTTAATAAATCATGGTTGTCCAGGCTCTTCCTGCTTAGGAAATTTAAATATCTCAATCAATCGCCTAAAAACAATTTCTTCTAAGAATATCTCAAAATGCAATAGATATAAACGGAAAGGTTGTTTCACAAAGTACAATGACTGCAAGTGGTCGCCTCTCTCTCTCTCTCTCACACACACAATCACACACATGCGTGCATGCACATAAATACTTTGGGCCACCCTGGAGGGCTGCCATGGTGACTGGTTTCACTTTTTTACCACAGACATAAAGACTCTCGGGGCAATGTTATCATGCATTCTAATGAGATAGGTATACTTTCTCACTTGTGGATGATATAGCTCTTTTTATGCCACGGATTTGGACCAACACAGTAAACCTTCCTAGTGCATTTGATTTATTACATTTTTTTATTCTGATGTGCCGGTTTTATTAGGATTATCATGAACTTTATTGCCTCGAATATTCAAGTGGCACAATTTTGGATATTTCCTTTTAAAGGGGTAGTCTAGTGCACAAAACTCCCATTAATACGGGGTCTTGAAGAAGGGTTAGATTACAATGAGTCTATTGTATATAACTCTACCCTGCATTGTAAGAGGCTATCTATACAACTCAAACTCATGACCACAAGGTCACACTGCAACAACTTTATAGTTGCCCTAAGGTCCCCTTCTACTAGTGAAGTTATTAGCCGGTCATATGTGTAGGGCACTTAATAAAAAATTAAAAAATTCTAACTCTTCTAATATCTTGTATTTGCTTTCTAACTTAATATATCTTGGTTCAATGAAGATGCTATAAATTTTATTTTGAGCTATAAAACCCTAATATATTTTCTATGGTAGTAGGTTGAATCTTTGCTGGTTGAATATTCTCTATGTCGATTTTTGAGTTATAATTTCTTGTATATTTGTATTTAAATTTTAGGTTGAATCTCTGCAGGTTGGACTTATTCTGCGTGCCATGGGTTATCCAGCAAATACTATAATCTACTTAGCTGGTTCTGAGACATTTGGAGGACAGAGGATTCTAGTTCCCTTGCGAGCTATGTATATGAACTTAGTAGACCATACTTTCTTGTGCAGTAAGAAAGAGTTGTCAAGCTTGATTGGTCCTGAATATCCTCTCCCTTTAAATATTCCTCAGCCTCCTCCTGTGAAGAGTGAGAAACAACTTATTGATGAATGGAAAAAGGCTGGGCCCCGACCACGACCCCTCCCTCCCCCTCCTGCAAGGCCCTTTTATCAGCATGAGAAGGAGGGGTGGTATGGCTGGGTTGCAGAGACTGACAGAGAGCCAGATCCTTCACCTATGGATTTGAGGAATCAAGCACACAGGTTAATCTGGGATGCTCTCGATTATTATGTTTCTGTTGAAGCTGATGCATTTTTCCCTGGTTTTAACAATGATGGTAGTGGTTGGCCTGATTTTTCAAGTTTAGTAATGGGTCACCGAGTATACCAAACAACATCTGGAGTAACCTATCGTCCTAATAGGTAATTTCTTGGGTACTAATTTGTTGCACGCAACTTTTCTCTAAATTGGAATGCAACTTTTATTTTGCATTTGACATATATTTTGTTTAAAAAATGATGCATTTGCTTTTATTTATCATTTAAGCCTTGTGCACCACTCTTCACTAAGTTTTAAAATATAGTGGATTTATGCCTGGAAGATTTACTATTGTTGAGAAATATATAGTAAAGAGAGATTGACACAATTGTTATTAACCTAGAAAAAAATTACAATAGAGTTCCTAAACAATTATTGTGCTAGTAACTATATAGTTGTGAAAAAGGACTTGAGTGATAATATCTATTGTTAAAACTTCCGGTGGGGTAACAAATGATTTTCACATTGACTTGAAGCTTTTCTACATTAGTACCAATGAAATTATCAGTTAAATCAAGATTTAATGTATCATTTTGTAGAGGAGTTTCGGCTCTTAGTCGGAATAATACAATCTTAATATTCCATCATGCTGATGCTCAACATACATCAAAATTGTATTGAGATAAATTAGATAAATTTTACTCTTTTAAAATTCACTTCCATTTAGGATATTTAATTTTAGGAATCAAATATAGGAATTAGATAACCAAAGTGATATTATAAGTTCGTTGTATTATTTGATGCCAACATTTGACACTTTTTGTAGCAAAAAAAAAAAGTGATTACGCTCACTCAGGCGCCGCCCCTCACATCCTACGCGAAGGTAGGTAAATTATGAGACGGGCTGTGAGGGGCGCTTCTACATGTGGTGGAGCATGCAGAGATTAATCAAATGAGATTTACATGGTTAATCACCTTCGACGTTTACTTCTTAAAATAAGACTATAGCGATCAGATAGATAATTGAATATAAATTTTATTACAACACACCATGTCAATACTCAACACATTGTGACACGCTAGGCCATAAATTATAATGAATTCAGATGATTTTATTCTTTATGATCCTTCTGATTGATGTTTATTTGTGAAAAATAAAACTATAACAAGTAGTGAATTAAGTTAAAATTTTAGAGAAACTAATTATAAAAATATAAAAAGTATCTTGAATAATAAATATTAGTTGAGACATCATTAATCAAATTTAACTTAACGAGGGTAAGTAAAATCAACTTGAAGCTTCAACTGTTGGGATAAATTTTAGAAAATATAGACTTTAAATTAAGTAGAACCCATATTGAATGTGTGAAATTTAGATTTTGTATTAAAAATAGAAATGAAATAATTAGTATTTGATGGATAGGAAGTTTATGAAGAGCAGTTAGATATTCTGAAAAGAACTCTTCGAGTCTTGAAATGTGAATGAGAAGTTATTGTAGCAGGGAAGAAATTTATAAGGTTGATGCTTGAAATTACTGGGGAAAAATTATTATCCATGAGCAATTAAGAGGGACATCAAAAGCTGGTAACACAAGCTAAGATAAAATGAGGATGGTAAAAACTGAAATAGATTCTATGTTGTACATGCAATAAGGATGAGGAAATAAATTTATTTAACACAATCAATAATTAAAAATTTTCACAGGGGGTTTGAATATGCTGGCGATATAGCCTGGCACAGAAACAGTATTATGTTGGCTTATAGTGACTCCAAATAATTTTCAACAAGGCTTGATGTAGCTGTAATCCTAGATAATAACCCTGCTTTTGATGTTTAAAGGGCTGCAAACTTGTCTTTTCCTTTGAAGCAGCATTTTTATTTATGCACAAGCTACCCTAGGAAAGAACTTCATAGTTTGGACTTTTACATGTTCTGATATGGAATATTAAAGATTAGCCTAGGTTGAAACTATTTCCCACTCATTTAGTCATCCGCTCCCAATATCGATAATTTGACAAAAGCTTGAAATGAGGGCACAATTGAATTGATATGAAGTACATTGTCTTTGCCAAGGTTTAAATGCTAAAACACCCTCTCTTCTCTCTCCTTTCTGTCCTGCTCCTCTGTGCCATTTTTAGATGTGGTGCTTGGTGTGTTTTGCAAATCTAACCAGGTAAAATGTTGTAAGTGATTATTTTTTAGAAAGGAAATTGATGAGCACTTTGTTTGATATATGCATCAAACCACTTCAATGATTCCATGGTTCTAATCACTGTTTGGTACTTCTTAAAGCTGTAGTCCTGAGATGCAACAATGCAAATTCTTTATATACAATTTCTATTTATGAGTGCTGGAACTGTATTTATTTTCGTATGATGAACATAATCGAATTTTTCTTTCACCAGACAAAAGCTCGCCGAGCTGTTCAGCTTTGGACTTGATAAGCTATATCATCCGCCACAAAATTGGACAAAATTGGTGCGGGATCATCTTAATAGGAGCTTGGGTGTGGAAGGATTCATTGCAGAGGCTGAATCATCAAAGCCTGTATCTTTTCTTTCGCATCCTTTCCCAGAATGTTCCTGTAGAACTTCCAAATCTTCTGTTATCGCTGATCATGCCATGAGCAGCAGTCTTAAGTCACAATACAAAAGCGATGATGAATGCCCTGAATGGATGGTTCGTGGCCTAGCAATGGCTTTCTCTAATGCGCCCATAACTAAAGACGAAGATGTTGAGGAAGGTGAATTGCAAGAAGATGATGAGGCAGTCAGGCAGGCTGAATCTGATAGCGGAAACCGAAGTGATGTGAGTAGATCCCTTGAGCAGGATGAAGAGATGGATCCAGACGACTAATTCCTTGAAATGGGTACTGAAAGTACAGAAAATATTCAATTTTCAAGTTGCCTCTCGGTGGGAGGCTCAAAGCTGACGCCCAGATTGTAAAAGTCTAACCCAAGCCCCAGTCATGAGTTTGTGATGATTCTTGTTCGTCTACTGCGAACAAATCTCGACGCCTACAACTCCCACCGATGGTGTAGTGCAGCACTTGCTGTGTCTTCTTATACAATCACAGTATGGAAATCACCCTAGCATTATTTTTTTCCTGCCCCTTGAACCCCTTTCAAGTTGATCTGTACATTTTGATTTGTATTCTTTAGAATACACATTAGTTTGGGAAGGAGTAAATTTTCTGAACGCTGTACAAGCTTCCCAGCTATTGACTTAATCTTTTTGGACTTAAATTTTGGTGGTGTTTTGGTTTAACCTTAATTGGAACTGCCAGTTTTTTTTTTTGGGTCAAATCTTCAAAGACTGTTTCATTTTAATTTTTTATTAAAAGGTGCTCCATCCATTCATGTAAAACAATACAATTATCCTTCCGTACGATCTCTATTATTATCTCGTTTATATCTCCTATCTAAATCTTAAATCGATCGGGTGTGTTATAGCAGCTATAACTATAATAGTTGTAGTAGTTACGAGTTCATAACTGCTATAATAGTTGTAACAATTATAGTTTCGTAACTACTATAACATAGAAAATAATTAAAATTTTTTGAAACTTTTGAAAAGATTTTAAATGGTATTTTTTTTTACTTAAAATTGGGTTGTTATGTGTTACACCTAATATACAAATGTGGATTTCTAAACGAGTTTTGAGTTAATATATTATGCGTCCTGTGATTTAATCTAAGTCAAAAGTCATGATCACTCAAAATTTACCTAACATTTAGGTTGTACCAGCTTAGTTGCAGTAACTACAAAGTCGTAGTTTTTACACATGCCACAACTGTATGATAGCTCAAGTTCATGCGTCCGATTCAAGATTTAGACAAAAATATATATATATAGGAAGGGATAATACACAGTTTTTTTAGCCTACACACTTGTTCGATGCATACTCCTGGTAACACTTAAGGTCAGGGCGCCTGGAAGCACCTCCGGGTGCCCTAATTCATTTTTTGGTGGTTGGGCACCCGGAGGTGTTTTTAGCCGCTTAGACTTGTGAGGGTCGACTAAGAGTGTACACCGAACGAGTGTGCAGGCTAAATATTTTGATACCTTGTGCACCCTTATATGGGTGACCATGGGTGACAACCTACGTTAGCACCTGACATAGTGTATGGTGTATATATATATATATACCCTGCATATCCTTATATGGGTGACAACCTACGTTAACACCTAACGTAGCCTAAACTTGAATTTTTTTAATCTCTCTTTCATTTGCATACAACTATCTTCTCTCTCCTGCATGCAAGGTGATGTTGATTTGTAAAACCAACACCAAAGTGGAGCTGATTTTTAAAGACTAGCACCAACAAAAGACCAGCACTGAAGTGTCAGTATGCAGCGGGAAAACTTAAAGCAAACTCTCCAATGTTAACACTAAGGATTTACTTGACATCTGTTAGTGCTGAAAGCACTTAATGATCAAACCTAAGTTTTGATAATGACAAAGGGTTCAAAGTTAAGGATTGTTGTGATCTAACAAGTCTATTTGAGTGTGTAAGAAAGTTCTAAGTGAGATTAGACAAAAGTCCTAGTGTATTCTAGGTAGGTGGAAAACCCTACTTGCGGCTAATTAACAAAGTCCTAGTCTAAGGGACTAAGCGAAATCTTGGCAGGTCGAGGGCATCAGACTAAAATCCTGGGGTTCGGGACACCAGGTGAAAATCCTAGGGATCGCGAACACTAGGTGGAAGATTGGACATATCTGGGGTTGGGCGTCCAACGGGAAGTGGTGCAGTCTCGAATGCTAAGCAAAAAAGGTCTAAACGGTTTGGAGAAACGGTTTGACATTAAGTAAACTCTTCTGAGAGGAGTAAATGAGGACGCGTTCCCTGTCGATGAAACAGTAGGCGTCAGGTCGATCTAGGGTTTTAAGGAAACTAAAAGTTAGACCCGGACAATCCGACGAATGTCAAAATATTTAATTTCATATTATATTTTGTTTCTGTGCTAACCTTGTGATGCAGAAAAAGTTGAGTCTGGAAAAGTTGATCCAAGTGTTCTGTCAATCCTTTGACCCACTTAGACTTTTCTTCTCGTGCCAAGTATTCAGTCAAATTTGATCCATTTGGACTTACCGTCTTGTACCAAGTATCTGATTCTCCATGACCCACTTAGACTTCCACTCACCAGATATTCGGTCAATCTTTTGATCCACCTAGATTTCCACTCATGCCAAATGTCTGGTTCATCCATGACCCACTTGGACTTAAACTCACAAAATGTCTGGTCAATCTTGATCCACTTGGATTTCCAATGTCTGACTTCACTCACTAGGATTTTCTCACCTAGTTTCATTTACCAGGATTACCTCACTGTCTAGCTTCATTCACTAGGGCTTTTCACCTGACTTG
>JBAMIB010210509.1:0-23474 GCA_037177415.1 Kaempferia rotunda
CTGAATCTCTCTCGTCGTCTCCCAGTCCCAGGCAACAGCCCCCCAGCACTGCACGGTGTAGCTGTAGAGGCAGCTAGCTGAGTCTGATACTCTGTTGGGTTTGAGTAATTGTGGATCGAAGCATTGTAGAAAAAGTTCACGAGTTTATTTTTACTAGCAAAGTATTGGATTTGGCATTGGAATAGTTTGTAAGTTCGATCCTATCAGTATGAATAGTGTCTGATTCATTCATGCGTATATCAATTACCAACTTTAAAAAAAAAATCATATGAATTGATAATTGGTACCAACTTTTAACTGGTAGAATCGACGGAGGTACAATGAAAATTGTGGAGATCGACTACGATGAAAAACTTTCGTAGAATAGAAGGCAACCTCACAGCGATGGCGATATTTAATTCATGCCCCAGTGTTTTTGCCTTTAATATTGTTTATTAAAAAAAAAATAATCAGGTTGAGTAACATTGAACCCGAAGCAATTAGCCCGGATCGATTCTATCAAAGTTTTTCACCTGCCACCAGAATTAATGAGAAAACACTTGCTTCGGAGGGCCTAAAAACCTAGCTTATTTATGCTAACTCTTCGTTATATCTCTTGCACCGTAGTTAAGAATCGAACCGAATACTTGAGAGAACTAAACACCCTTACCGTAACAAAACCCAGGGGTTTTAATATTCTTTATTCTACTAGTCACTTGTTGGAAAATTAATTCTGAATCAATAAATTTATTTAAATAATTCAAGTGGATTTCATATGAATTTAAAAATTAATCAGAAAATTAAATTTTATATATAGTTTGATCAGATAATTTTAAAATATTTAATTTTAAAATTAATTATATTAAAATGAACCCCAAATAAACGTCCATTATGAAAAGGAACATAAATAAAATTATCGATCCCATACAATTAAAAAAAGGTTATGAAAATTTTCTTATATTATATTTTATATTGTTAAATTCAATCCGCGCTTGGATCCTACTAGGGACTAAGCATACGGGCGTGCGCTTTAGGGCGCATTTTGCATTTCGTACGAACTCAAACTTCTAAATTCTTATGGTGGAATTGAAAGGTATGAAGGAGTCAAAAGGGCACCTCTACTCCACTGTATATATATTCGTAATCCTGCTACAACTTGCAGATGAAACCTCAGCTTTTGTTATAGTTAATCACCAGGAAAAGTAGAACATCAAAATCATTCTGACTGCTTTTTTTCAGTCAGTCCTTCAACCAATTTGAATATAATGCACTGTTTGAGCTTTCAGTTAGTAGGAAAAAACAGAAGAAGAGACTAACTCTAGCTAAGGGCTTACAAATTCCATTTTAATCTCATGATTGTGCAACATTTTTTTTAGTAATCACGATATCCAATTCTTACGAACTAATTAATTTTGGAGATAATAGATTTGACTTACAGAAATTTTTCACCGGCTATTCGAATAAATCGGAAAGCATAGATTAATCCTTACACCTAGCTCTTTCCATGGTATTATAGCCCCGGGAGCCAGGATTATGTCACACATGATCCATGAGTACGTCAATAGGTATTTAACTTGACGTAATTAATTAAAAACTATCTGATTTGATGCTTTCATCACCAGCTGGAACATCATTTTAGCTTGACTTTAAAACTATTTTAAGAGACTTCTCAATATATTAAATTTTAAAGATAATTTGACTCATACCACTTCTTAATAATTCATTTGAATGGAAGAAACCTAAATAGACTTACTTCTTAAGAATCTAACAGTATCCTTAATCATTCAAAATCATAAATTTAGGTTCTCAAAAAAATTTAGAATTACAAAAACAAACCAACAAAGGCAGTCTTTAAACTGATGAAACTTGGGGGTATCGATGGAAGACTCCCTAATTTCAGATTTAAAGATCTTCACTAATAAAATACTTCTGTAAAAATACCTTAAATTCTTGATATTTCTGATTCGATAAAAAAAAAAAAACCTGATGATTCTTTGGGGATATGGTTTGACCAAGTCAATTTCATGGCTAAAAGGATTGATTGGATCGAGTGCCGTAGAAATGACAGTAGACTTGGACTATCAAGTCAATGCTTTGCTGGCAAACAGCTGATGACCGGACCCACCCCACCCAGCCAGTGAAAGAGACTCGTGCTCTTCAAAGTCAACACAATTCAATCTTCTTAGAATTTAATTCTAAATAAGATAAATATTTTGAAAAGAATGTGTATATGTTATGATTCAAATTCAAGATTAATAGGTTGATCTATGCATTGAGAAGATGATAATTTTTAAGGATGCAACTACAATATTTAAAAGTCATGGATTTTTGCATCCATGTAAGCCATTTAAGTTTGGCATTAAACTATAATTCTTAATTCTCTAAAGTTTATATCATTTGATCATTCATCATGATTAGCACATTATCTTCTACTTCCAATTCTCATCGATCTCTCATCTTCTTATTGAATTCAGCTCGATGTCGACCAAACCCTCATCTTAAGAAGTGAATGAGTACAGATTTTTTTAATTATTTTTTATGGAGAAATTATTATTATTTAAAAAAAAAAGTATTTAATAAAATTATATTTCAGAAAACAATGAGGCTTGATCACCAAGGAAACGCCACAGAGGAAATATTCTATTTCAAAGAAAGAGAAGCGACAGCAAACAGCTGCGCTCCTTCAAGCGGGGCCCTGACGGACACACTTTTTTTTCCAGACTTCGATACCCAAAACACCCCTAACTCTTACGGGAATTGCACCGGCCGACCACCCCTTCTTCCTCTTTCCAGTTCAGCTTCAGCTTCGTTGGGCCATTGAAGGCCATAGTCGTAAATAACTTGAAAGTACGGTCTTATTCTCTTCGCCACAATACCGGTGGCACCGTAGTGAATAAACATGGCTACCCAGACGACGCGGTTTGACGGTCAACGACATGTCCACGTCCCTCATTTATATAAATAAAAATAAATTCAAATAAAATCAAAATGCATGTACTATTTATTTATTTTTAATTATTATTATTATTATTATTTTAAACAGTAGAAAAAGGCGCTCCAATGCAACGCCAGCCGCTGAACCAGAGGCTGCAGGTACACGTGGCCCGCTGGCCGCGCCTATTAAAGCCCGCCCCACCCACTCACAACCCTTCACTCCCATTCCCATCCCAAATCCACAGTTTTTGGATCGATTGATCAGAGAGAAGAGAGGGTTTGATGATGGCGGAGGACTGCTCGGTGCTCGATCCGTGGTTGTATCGCTCGGAGTCGGCGTGGATGAGCGAGGCCTTTGTCAGAGACAACGAGGCGCTCACCCGCGCGCTCCAGATCTCGCTCTCAGACACTTCTTCCTCCGGCGGAGCCACCACCACCAGTACCGCCGCCGCCGCCTCCCCCGCCACCTCCTCCTCCTCCCCTTTCCTCCTCCACCAGAACCGCCAGATCGCCCCCTCTGCCGCGCCCCTCCAGCCGCGGAACCACCCGCTCGGCCCTGCCTCCGGGGCGCGCGTCGCCAAGCGCAGGTCGCGCGCCTCGAAGCGATCGCCCACGACCTACATCAACGCCGACCCGGCCAACTTCCGGGAGATGGTGCAGCGCGTCACCGGCATCCAGGTGGTCGGGAATCAGCCGCCCGCTTCTGACGCGTTGGTCAAGCCGGAGCCGATCCGGGCCCGGCAGCAGCTCTGCCTGCCCACGCTCGACACCTCGGCGCTCTTGCTGGCCAACGGCGTCGGCTCGCTCGGTGCGTCGTTGGAACCCCCGGTTTTCGACGCCGACGTCGCATTCTCGCAGGCCTTCCCCACCCTCGAGTCGTGGGGAATCATGTAACGGACGTTACATGCTGTTTACCTCCTTTTCCCCTTCCTTCGTTCAAAACACAAAAATGGAAAAACAAAAAAATAAAAAATGATGTGTACCGACACCTAGTAATGTGTAGTGGATTTGGCAATCAATCACGTAAATGCTGTAATTTTGTGTGATAAAAAAATAGTAATTGCCTAATAATAACAATAAATCAAATGCATACTGAAAATACCACGAAGTCTCAAACCGAGAGATACTGCAACATGGCGAGTTTGTGCGAGATTGACGCAGGTCGTACCGGATTAATGGCCAACAAACTACGGCCACATCCGTCGTTGATGCTGCAGGAGCAGACAAGCCTGATTAATTAAGGCGGCTCGGCGTTCAAAGTCCAAGTTTTGACTTTTGAATCGTCCACGCTCTTTGACACGTTCGAGTAGCTACCCCGACGGGCATGGCTACAGCATCGATCCTGCCTGACCTCATGCTTGCGTTAGAATGACGCGATTAAGTGTGAAAAAGATTCAAGAATTGAATGGATTTAACACTTGTATTGACGTTCCTAATGTTTCCATGACTTTACATGTTTATGGTATGCTGTCCAAGAATAGTATTATGTTCCTCACAAATCAATATCGGGCGTCTTGCTTCTTCAGTAATCCATGCTCCTTCAAACGTATATCTAAAACTTAGCTAACGCTTTCTCAGTTCTTACTGCTTGGTTTAGTTAGAAATGGTTTCACGGTCAGCATCAACCCGATTGCTGTAACCACATTGAGGGCGAAAAATACCATGTGGTCGCCTGCAAATACACCAATTAGTATTCACTAGCTTGCGTTGAAAAGCCAACACTTTTCTGGAAAATGTAGATTTTTTGTTAAGAAAGATTAATATGAGCACTGTCTTATATCAACAAGAAACAAAGATATACCTGGTAAGAAGAAAGCTTGTTGACGCTTTTGTGACCAAGAAAATCTGCCACACAGCAAATTCCAAAACGAAAAATGAAATTAGGCACTAGGATATATGTTCCTAGGAATCTTAATAGCTGAAACTCTTAGAGTAAGCAATTCTGTTGATGGATAAGTTGGACAATTCAAGTGAAAGATACAGCCTTAACCAATCTGTTTCTTGGATATAATATTTCGGTAAAGGTATGATGGTTAGGGCTTTGTAAATTCTAGTTCACATCTACATTTTATTTCTCTACTCTTCTGAATTGAAACCGATCAGTTGAAGGTAGTAGATAATTTAATGCTTCTCTTTCAGAATTCCTCCCTATCCTTGTTGAAATGGAACAAATTCTTCTCTGACCTATCTATGGTATTCATTGCAGTTTAAATTTCAACCCCCATCGTGTCATTGAGCATTCAAACTTCACATTGATCTGTGAACCATATTACGACATATTGCGAGTTTAAATTTCAAAATATATGCATGCTGCATAAGGAATGCTTGATTACGGCATTTACTTGCTTAATTTTGATATGTGAACCATACTACGATATATCAAGAGTGCTATTATGAAAATAACTGTAATACTTACAAAGCTCCTCCACCTGCTGGAGCAATAGCTTTAAAAATAGACATCGCTGTGACAGAAATACCATTTGCAGCACCTCTCTGATGCTGAGGCTGTAAAGTGTTGTGAAAGTGGATAAAAATGCTTTTGTAAAAGGAATTTGTCTAAAATCTACCATGTGCAAAGAGGATTACCACTGCATTATTCTGTAGGATATTACACCCAGTAATAATTGTCACCTGATTAAATTGTCAATAACATGGTTAAAATAGCATTCTAAGGTAAGCATTAAAAAAATGAAAAAAATCTTGAAACGAAATATTTCATGCAGATATATTCTCCATTAATTTCGAAGGTATAGGATTTTCTATACTATTACAAAAGGTCACATCCATTTCAATAAAACTGATCTGCATTCAGGTTAAATGATTTTTTGCCCTAAGAAAATGAGGTGGAGTTTCATAGGCATAGCTCGTGCTAGTATTCCATAGCAGGTAATACAAAAGATTACTACCTACTGATGACAAAGGAGTATTGCCTGCAAAAAGAGATGTATCACATTGTCATAATTCTGTCTTATTCCAGCTATCACCATGTTTACCAAATGAGCATCAATTGGACGATTCCATTAATTGTTCAAAGGAGTGATATCTTAACTCACACTATTCGTTTGTGTTAAATATACATTGGAAGAAAGCATTCTTATTTTAACTAGTCACCACTAACTCTGAATAAACAGCAGTTTGATTTCTGTCTATCACCCTAGTGATCCATCATCGATACCAAACACCACCTAGAGGGAATAGGTAAAATAGTAGCCCGGTGCAACAATTTATGTTGCATAAACACATCAGGTTTGTTCAACATGCAAATATTGATACATCTTACTTGGTACATGGTACTGCAATAGAAAGATAAATACTCACCGAAGAAATATTCTTCAAGAAGGAAGCACAGTTTACAACAAAAAGAAGTAGAAATCCAGAAAGCTTAGACATGAATGGGTAACTGGTTAGCAGTGGTATAGAAAGAATCTGCACAGAACATAATGCTATTAAAAAATTTAAACCTATGCTTAAAAATATAAGTATATGAATATTTAATGACACAAATGAATACAAACAAATGAAATTTCATTGATACCGCTGCAACACGAGTTGAAGGGATGGGTCCTAGGTACTTCTCTAAGAGTGGATAGAGAAACATTTGATACATCAGGAGACTGAAACCTATAGAGGAACAAGTCAGCAACTGAGCATTAAGGAAATACTAATTCTGGGAGTAACGTCGTAAGCTTAGTTAATTGTTTTAGCAGCATAATTACACGGACCACTCTAACTTTCAGCAAGTGATATGCAAGTTCTAAATTGAAAATAACAAATTAGCATGTTTAGGTTATTGACGAAATATGATGCAACTATTCCACCTAATGCGGAACCTGTCAGGTAATTGCACATGCAGTTCAATTTAATGACCAATTATGACCATGTTACAATGCCTTCTAGATGCACAGCATATTTACCTGAGATTGCAAGCACTTCACCAACGTCTTTAGATGAAAAGCTCAAACCGCCAGATCTTTTGCTGCTCACAGCCCATAAAGAGAAAATCTGAAATGTTATAGTATTTGCATCATACTATAGTTTGACAAACAGAAATGATAACTTCCTCATGCTAACTCCTTATTTATCATACATCACAATTAGTATTAGCAGGAATTATATTTTGAAGAGCAAAAATTTTTTCCTAAAAGAATAAGGCATGTGAACTAATTGTTTTTACTCTAAAACACTTGCTATTTATTGTGTCCCATGATTTAGGATAACATTCTTTTGCATATTTGTCAAAGTTTGCCATATATTCCACATAACATGCTTTGTGTTCTCATTATGTTTTTCTTTCTCTAACCAGATTAATCATTAAATGTGTATGCTTCATCCTTTTATTAACAGAACAATGTGTTCTGTGCATCACAAGAATGATAACCTTGTAAAAATCATATAGATAAATAGATGTTCATGAAAATCATGCTACCTCAGAGTATGCCATGTCTTGAAGAGCAAAGACACAATAAACAATGATTGCAGAAATCAAGTGCCAATTCCTAATCAAGCTTTGCTTAGCTTCCACCATAGTTTCTTCAGTTTCATCACTAGTTTCTTTTGCCTCGTACCCAATCAATGAACCCTCTAGATCATCAATTTTTTCATGGTGCATGTGCAAAGTCTCCTGCAAAAGAATGAACCATAAAATAGAAAGATATATTGAGCTGCAGGATAAAGTGATCCTCTGACGATACATTCTCAGCAATAAAATGGAATCAGAGATAAGCCAAAAGCACCAACTTCAATAAGATTGATCATCCCCTAATGAAATGAACTCAGTTTGCCATCCTATTAGCTAATTGAAAGGTAGGATATAAGGTTAGGTGGCCCCTCCCCTAGGTTAAGAGAAGCACAAGTAAAACAGCAAATTATAATCAGTCTAGAAATCATTTCATGTATATTGCAGAAGTAGTCAATATGTAAAATATTTGGATTCATAGTCGATGTTCAACAGAACTGGATTCTTAATAGATAAGAAAGTCTCATAACTCAAACCAGCGTGGACTATTGAGACTTGAGAGGGCTAAGTTGAAAGGTCATAAAGGTTCTTCACAATTATCTGGTCGGATCAAAATCCCTCTAGTGTAAGTATGTCAAACAGAATGTGTTTCCAACAAGAAATTCTCAAGCTCCATCTTGGTCAGGAAAATGAACCTAGACAACCATTATTTATACTCCTTGATTCTGTGATCTTGATTCATTGATGCCTCATCTTGGATTTATGTATAAGATTTTTTCAAAATATCCCAGATGCATGCACATTTCTCTAAAGCCTTGTGCTAGATCAATACCTAAGTATAATCGGTGAATAAGCATGCTGCTTAAAGTTGAAAACTGTAGATTTTCATCAACTGCAATCAACAATTAAAATTTTGAAGATCAGTTGTTACTAGAAAGCAGCTATAGGTTCAGTTGTATGATTTCGTTACGGACAAGGTACAGGATACTGAATTATGATTTTCATTAAGATATTTGCAAGCATAACCACTCTAAAAAAATCCTGTTTGCTAAATGAAATAAACAAATAGCCAACTAATACTTAAACTTACAGGAAGCCATAAACAGGTAACCAATGCAACAGCTGCCACGAGAGATATACACAAGCAAGGTAGGAAGTAAGGAAACCTGGATTAAATTTTAAAAATATTTAGCATTGGCATGAAAATCTGCAGCACAGGTCATTGATATTTCTATTTCACCTGCCAAACAATGAGTCCTTCGAGAACACATTTGGATACTTCTCCGCAGGCTGACATATGTAAACCAAAAAACATGCAATTACTTGTTCTCATTTTCCTCTTTGAAATGAAAGGATAATTCGTTTCAAAATAAAAACTGGGAAAACTGCATCAACTGATAATGAAACAGAAAAGGAGATAGCATGAATAATGGAAGCAAAGAAGTATAAAAAGGTAATAAACCAGAAAGCAAACAAGCATGAGGAACAACGAAAACCCCCAACATAAGAGTCAAGATGATATTTTAATTGGTTGGTTAAGATGATATCTTAATTGGTTGGATCTCTATTAAATGGAAAAGAAAAAACTCATGCTTTATAGTTCAGTTTCAGTGGTGGAGTTATGCTCCTACAATCTACTTTTTAATGATAAGAGTGCTCTAGGATGCACCTCAGGCAATATTTTCAATAGTATGTTTCTAAATATTTCAAGATAATACTGATGGATATCATTTTCACATTTTTTCCCCAAAAGAAGACAAATATCAAAACAAGGATAGAATATGTAGACTTCAATATCTAGGCACTTATTAAGTATAGATTAGTTTAACTATGCACTCAACTACTGAAGAAACTACAATCTCCTGAAATTAGAAAACAACTTAACAATCAAAGATGTAATAATTAGGGATCATCTTCCTCTTAAAACTAGCAGTTCTTTTGTAATTAGTGAAAAGTGTCTTTTGCAGTACACAGGCTAATTTTTGCTCTACAATTATAGTAAAAATATATTTTACTTTATGAAATGTGATTCCAGTTCTTGGAAAATTTTATTTCTTTTAAAATTAAAAATGAAGAAACCACCAGCATCACATAAGGATGGCAAAAACATACGACTGGTAAATGGGTTAGAAGCACACAGATGAGGCTTTTTAGATGTTTAAAAAAGATGCTTTTGAGTCATGAATAACTTAAATTTTCCATAAAAAAAAAACACAAGAATCACAAATAAAAGTAAATTAAAAATCCATTTGACCTACAAAAAAACTCAAACAAACAAATCGTTCAACTCTAGCAGAATATCCAATAGGTTTTTCATGAATGACATCAATTAAATCAATACCTGGGCAAGGTATCCTCCGATGGCTGGACCTATAATTAACCCTATTGCTCGTGAGGTACTAACCTAGAAGTAAATATTTGGATGTTAAGCTTGATTATAATCATCTAGTTGTGGGACATTGAAGAAGATCAAGTAATATCATAGAGATTCTTACAAGGGATAAGCCTAGAGCTTGATATTCTTTTCGACAAACTTCTGAAGCATAAGCCTGCATTTAATTCCACATCAAGCTCCTAGTTACAAACCATAACATTTGTAATTAATATTTTTGGAAAGTAATTTCTAGCTGACTATCAACATAACAAACCTTTATTGGACCAAGCAAACCACTAAGACATCCAAGAAGTGCTCTAGAAATGATGGCCATCCAATAGCTTGTGCTAAGGCCAAAAAGTGTGTTGAAAACCATTCTGACGGAAATCAAGGAATCAAAATTAATGTATTCATGATTCAGAAAAATTAAGAATTGATTTATTAATGAACAAGGGGTCACATAATTCATACACTGAAAAGATACTAATGACTATAACAGGTTTTCTTCCATGACGATCTGCCACAACTCCCCAAAATATTGAGGTCAAGGCTCTTCCGATCATAAATGAAGATCCTTCAATCAAAAACAGATCTATATTTCAAAAAAAAAAAAAATCTCCACAGATATTCAATTCCTTAGTTAACTCCAAGAAACAATTGTTTTCTTTGACCTTTATCATATTGAGAGTGATATGCAAGATATTATGAGAAATAATGAATGGAGCTTGTAGAAGTATTACCATCATATGTGATATATTATCCATACAAATGAAGGAATAAGAATGGAGTCTTTAGAAGTATTACCTATAAATCCAGCATAAAATCCAATATCTTCATCTGTTTTCGCAATGTGCAAGTCTCGTATCTAACATGTTATAATGGAGAAGGCTAATGAGATAGTCCAGGGATAACAAAATTTCTATCAAACTTATTACAGATTGAATTAGTGTGATCTAGAATCAGAAAATAATATTCAACATCATGACATAAATAACTAGAAGGAACATAGGAAAACATCCTCAACACACTAAAACAGGAAATGTTGCAATATACTCAGTGTCCTTTCAAGTGTACATCAAGAAGCATGTAGAAAGACCATAAAATGTGTATCGAAATTATAGCAGCAATTGCAGAAACAATATCCTTGAGAGATCTGTATCAACACTCAACAGTCATGGTCCGTCAAGAATAGTGATTGAAAATTACAGATTGATGCACTTCTGACCAAATGCATTATCTATTCAGTATATGAAATCAAAGGACAAATGAACAGTAATTGCGATCATCCCATGCACTCTACTTCTTTAGTACTAAAATAGGTGAGGTAACTTCTGAAGGATCAAATAGGAGACATAATTTTTATGAAATACAGAGTATTTTTTTATAAAATAGCACCAATTGAGTCATTGGCATCAAAAAGTTTAGGTTGCAATTTTTTGACTCCGACTGTGGATTAGGGTAGATGGTCCTCAATAATGTGCTTCTATAGGTCACAACATGTGTTCAGAGATTTATTTGAAAGTCAGTAATTTCCAACATTGAGTTTTTGGTTCAAGGAAAGTTATAAATTTAGCTTCACAAATATCAAGCACCTCATCTTTATTTCCTTATAATCTTCTTGAAAATATGGATGTTGCGAGGTGTTATAATGCTGACTATCCAGTCAATATTCATGAAGAAAATCACATGAAATAATGTTTTAGTTATAGCAATAGAGTTCGGACCACCATTTGTTCCAAAACTAAATCATATGAGATGAAAAACTGATTTAATCTTCTCTTATTAATCGTTTCAATATAGATTGGATGTAATGAGGCAAACATGAGGCTCAGTATTAATGCAGCTTAAACAAGAAATTTGTAGTCAAGTTTTGTTGTACGTACCATGAAGTACAAGAAAGGAAATAAGGATGATATTGGTAAAGCTGGAAAAAAAACAAATAGTTAAACCAAACCCAAATTAACTCATTATCAAAGAAATTGAATTATAAGAAATTAAATAAAAAATCTACATGAACTTGTTTAATCCAATCACTGAACTAACAGAACTTACTCTAATATTTCTAGAAAGCAAAATAAAGTTGAATATAATTTTGAACAGTCATGCATAAACTCCTCAAATATGTATGCAGAACAATTATGGTTCTTTTTTTATTTTAGTTTGCCTGGATTTTCTAAATTAACATTGTACCAGCATATTCTAACACAGTGACAGGGTTTTCCTTTTATTCTCCAAAAATGTTCATCCAAAAATATAGCCAGCTTCATCCAGAAAAAAGTTCCTCTTATTTTGATACACAGGCATGCTATAAAGTACTGAGACATGAATAAAGAAAGGTTTCGTTATTTGTGATTCTTTGAAGAGAAAAAGGAGAGTTTTACAATTGAATGTTTAAAGATATTAAAGTAAGTGTTTAAACATATAAGATTTTGCTTAAAATTTTAGCTAATTGCCTTGTAAAGGTCCCTATTTTTAAACTTCACCCTGCTTTTTCATTAAATTACCCCCTCATGCCCCCTCTTCTCAGACAACCTTCAACAGCACCATCGCCCCCTTCCACCCATTACAGTAACTAAGTTTTGATCAAAATTTAGTTGAGTATCAAAACTCAAAAGAGGAAAAAAAACCTGTGAATGTTATGGTGATTCATTACCTATGATGTGATTTTCAATAATTTTATATTATACTTTAGTGCTCAAACAAATTTTGGCCACTATGCTTAATGACCAAAACTTGGTTGAGTGTAAAAATAAAGTTTAATGTTTTAAATAACTTGGTTGAGTGACCAAAACTTGGTTGACCAAAACTTTAGTTTTCAATAATTTTAATCCTGAATGTTTAATGTTTGTTATGTTATGACCATTTGTGGCCTGGAGCCAAGGATTTTTAGGCAATTGGCCAATTTGTTTTACCATTATCCGGATGAAAACAAGTAATGCTAGAATGAAATTGGAAATCCCCAACCGCTTCCTCCCATTGACGTCCAATGAAAAAGTGAGAAAGAAAGACCGGGAAAACTTTTTCCCAGGCACTTTTCCATTTGCAGCCGGTTCTTCTGGCATAGGAATCTGACGCTAACACGCACCAAATCTACTAAGGGCATTTTAATTTTGAGATATTGAACACTAGTCTCTAAGGCTAGAACATCTGTAAGAGGAGCAAAGTCCAGAGGCAGAGTGAATATCGACTTACCAGAACACAGCGAGACGACCCAAATGAAGATGAAATCCCTATAGGGAACTCCTCGGTGAACCTCATTCTTCTGCTCCTGCTTGCATCCGGGACAATTCTCATGGTAAACCTTCACCAGAGGCTTCGTATCACTCTTAGCATCATCATCCATTTCAAACACTGCTCCAGAGAAGCCGCCCTAACTAGCTCCGACCTGACAACAACACCAATCCAGCCTATAAAATTTGTAAAGCCTACCGGAATTTCAAAAGCTTTTCCAGTCTGACGAAGACAGACCGCTGAATAGCTCACTGCGTGCGTCACCGAGGTGTAACATTTGAAGCTTCTGGGAATGGCCGGCCAATGGAACAGAGAGGGGAAAAGAGAACCGCAAGGGGACCATGGCGGCTGATGGATCTGCGAGAGAGGCGCTGGGGGCTGACGTCCGTGGCGGCGTGTGGCATCTGTTTGGAAAAATGGCTACGCAAATTCAAGAGAGCCCGACGCCATTACGCTTCTTTCAAATTATGCCCTTATTCTTTTTATTAATAAATATTTGTATTTTGTTTTTTTAAAAAAAAGTAAATATATGTGCTAGCTGGCATGACCGTAACTGAGCGAGCAGGTAAAGCTGAAATGACTTTAAAATGGACTGATGACTTATTTATATTTGAGATCTACATAATTCAAATATATAATTACACTTATAATTAAGATTAAAAAAATACATAAATTAAGGTAAATAATATCATTATTTGTATACAATAGAGATGATTGAAAGGAGACAAATTTTATAGGAGCCCTTCCAAGGTTCGTTTGTATTTGCTATTGATTATGAATCTCTTTACATAAAATTAAATAAATAATTAAAAGAAAATTGGCTTGAAGAGAAAAACAGTTATTTGTATTCTAATTCTTCGTGGATGACAATAATTTTTTTGCATGTGCTACTTTTCTAGACACATTTGTCAAATAATTGATTTTGTCATATAAGACATACTTGCTTAGGGATGTCAAAATGGATTCTACCTGAAGATTCAATAATCCGATTTGAATCAATTCCAAAAAAAATCAAATTTGAATTGAGAGTTTTTAGATTGAAGAGTTTTCATATTAGAGATTTCTCATTCAGGTTGACTTGAATTTAGATTTTAGTAGATTTTTAAGATTAAATTAAATTTTATTTTTAAAATTAAGATGTTTTTTTATATATCAATATCAATGTTAGTATGATAATGATAAAGTATTGAGATACAAATAAAAAAAATATAGAAAAAATAACTTAAAAAAAATATTTATAATATATTATTCATATTATTTGGGTAAGAATCGGATTGAGATTTTTTATAAATTATTTTTTCAATCTAATCCAAATACCCTTGATACCTCTAAATCAAGTATACAAGTCATCATTCTTTTATTGCTTCCTCTAACACCGTTGTTCAATCTTCCTTAAGTCGTCTCACAAAACTTGTTTTAACACCCATCCACAGATATCAAAGCTGATCCATGCTTCCAACTAGATGTCATCCTCTCATAGTTTATTATTTTAACACCCATCCAAAGATATCAAAGCTGATCCATGCTTCCAACTAGATGCCATCATCTCATAGATTTTTATTTAACTGACACCACGTATCCAATCGTTCAAGTCGATTAATCCTCAAGATGGCCGAATTGGTCCCATTCAAAAATAGTTGCAATGGACAGCCAAACAATCCAAGTCTATCATCCGATTGAAAAAAAAACCATCTTACAATACACCACAATTAAAAATCATGAATGCTTGCGAGACTATACCCCACCATAGCCTAGGGGGTCATCTCGTAGTTTCAGTGCACTGTGTTACGTGACCATTGATGAAGAGATTTTGCGTCTCTGTGATATTGTGGGAAAATATTAACTTTGTAAGAAACGACATCTGTTGCAATGATCAGCTCACCAAATCCCCAGATTTTAATTTAACTGCACTTACATAATCCAACTTTTATTGAGAACAAGCATTCATTCAAGATAGACTTATCTACATAAGCATACAAATAAAATACGTCTTAAGGTACGATTACAAACAAGATAGGTTGCACCTACTTTAAAGCTCAAGTTCAATATTTAAACCTACTCTCACACATCACGTTAACGCCAACCATATGATTTGGTGCTGTGATTTGATCTCATCAATTCCCTTTCAGCAGTTTGTGTCATACAATGCAAGGCCCTGCAACTCTGGACCTTCCAGACGTGGATTGTTTTCAAAACTGCACATAATGGAACCAGTCAGAGGCAGGAAACAGAAAGCAAACAAAAAAATTAAACCCCGAAGGATGTATTTGCAGTGAGTTCCACTTGAAAGGATAACCCACACAGACATCGTAAGCACAATTTTTGTTACATTGAGTGCCCCTTAGGTTGAGGATTTTGAAGAATATTAAAGTAACAACAAAAAACTTGCGAGCTCCTTAAAGGCTAAATAAAGGATTGGTAAGGGGTTCTCTAGGTCTAAATGAAGGATCATCAAAAAGCCGTTGAAAAGTTTCAAGAGCAGATCATTAGAAGACTTTAGAAGGCTCATGCAAAGGACTGCCAGAAGGCTCTTCTTTATAAGCTTTTAGAGAATAGTTAGTATGCTCTTGAGAAGACTCAAGTAAAAAATTGTAAGAGAATCCTCTAAAATCAAATCGTTAAAAGGATCTCCTATGATAAAGTCAATTGAGAAATTTTCATAAGTCTCGTACCAAAATTATAGGTCCATGAATTTTTGTTAAGGTCGATGCTCTTAGTGTTGATACATTTTAATAATATTCTTCCCTTTGAAGTCATGTGTTTTTGGTCATCGATAGTCCAATGGTGAATGGAAATGTTAATTCAAGTTTTTGGCTAATATGACGACGGCGACAACGACCAAGTCTTGTCCCCACTAGGTGGAGTCGGCTAATATGACAACACCTACATAAATTTCAAATTGTGATTAGTATTCTAGTATACTTAACTATGACCATTTTAGACTTATAAATTTGTTGTACCGATAATCATCAAAGTATGTGGTACATATCTTTCTCTAAATCTACATTTTATTTCAAGCCAATATTTGATAGATTTTGGTCATTATTAATTGTATGAATTTGGCAAATTGTACCTCTTCAATAGAGGCCATGCTATGATAATCAAGTCTACTATTTCAATTAACCAATCAATGAATACATCAGAATTCATTCTTTCATCAAAAATAAAGGTGATTGTCCAAATATATTTAGGGCTAATAATGAATATTATTTGCAAGAAAATGATTTGAGTTTTCTCTATACATGGGATAATGTGATTAACAAATGCAAATTTCTAATCCGTAGTTTGTCAATATACAAAGGATAATGATCCTCTAAGTTATCTGCATTTTCTATTCTAGTTTTCATAAATCTAAGCTCGTCTTGCATTTTGATTACTAGCATCCAAAGTTATCTCTCATCTCTCTGATAGTAGTGGTTCATCTATATCCCTCATCTCTCATTGTAGTTGTAGTGGTCTTCTCAACACATTGATCTAAGATTTTTGATAAATAATGAGGCTTATAAGAGGGATGCCGTTCAATTGCCCTCTGTAGGCCTCTAAGCCAGATTGAGTTCACTCTACCAAGATCACGGTTAACAATACAATATAATTTAATTGATTTGAATCTTATTACCATGACAGTCTTAAAAAAGATGGATAGATAAGATTTATGTTCAACCCTAAATAGTTGCTAAATAGTTAGGAATCCGGACTAATATAGCTAGATGAAAATGGTGAAAACATACTAAACACAAATGTAGGTTCAATATCATGAGTAAGTCATGCACAAACCCTTGATCCTTTTTCTCCAAATACCTTTTCCCCTCTATCATCTACCCAAGCCACTAGGTATGGAATTATTATCATGGATCAGCTTATTGTCGAAGTAGGTGTGTCTGTGGAACATCTGCGTGACAATTCCACAATCAAAGGTGATTAATTACCAAAAATGCCCTGCTCTTATAAACTTCAACAATAAGTCATTCTTGGCAATTAATCTACACTCCTACATGATTTTCCTAGACATGATTTTTAATGAATAGTGAAGTCTGAAAAAAGCACCTAGACAGGAATTAATGGTTCCATTCGTCACAATGACTTAGAAATGAATAGCAATTACTAACTATCTAGAAGCATGAGTGAAAACATGTTCAAATTGTAGGTTCATGAAATCCTAATCAAATTAAGATGCAACATGACACTTGGATTGTTAAGGTCAATTTGGTTCTTTGGATCACAGACTCCTAAGAATCCAGATTGCAACCGTTCTTGCAACATCTTCAATGCTTGCTTAGTCCCAGAGTGAGTTGGACTTAATGTAGGTTGACTTCAAAACCAGGCTAACATCCCAAAGTGGAAACTATCAGCTTATTAAGCAATTTTATTACATTTTTCTTCAACCTGAAGTTTAATTTAATAAATAACAAGTGGCCCTTTACATTAATCACACAGTGGAAACTTAAACCAACATTACTTAGAAGTTTTGTGTTGATTTAATCAACTAGATAAATTAGTTAAGAGGCCGATTTCACTCCAAATTTTGCTGCAACATTTTTTTCTTCCTAATTCAGCGATATAAAGAACAGTCTAAATCAAGCCACTGCCTATCAAGTATATATGAGAGCTGACATTCATTCACATAATTTGCTAGCCTATCAAGTAGCAAAAGAATTTATCTTAGCTCAAAACAACCAGCATATAAATAACAGAGAACTATAAGTAAAGAATACTAAATAAGGAAGAAACATTAAGAACAAGATGGTACTTGTTTAAGGGGAAGTGTTCAAATGGCCCAGTAGTGGGAATTGTTCCACAAAGGTCATTATTTGATACATCCCTGAAAGTAACAAAAGTAAACACGCCATAACTAGAAAAAGTAAGTATTGTAGGGCATAAACTAATATATATCAAACCTAAGTCCTGCAATGAATAACATGATGTATATTAACCAAATTGATGCACTTACACAACTTTAAGTGTAGAAATTTTAGCCAGTTCTCTTGGAATTTGACCAGTCAAATGGTTATCATTGAGCCGTCTAGAAAGCAAACATTAAATGTATTATTGTTGATAGTGATACAAATAGATGGAAACCGGTATAAAACAAGCCCTGAAAGATATAATTTTCTACAACTAAAAACTAAAATACTGAAAATCAAAACAGTGTTCATTGTCCTAGTTAATAATTCACTTAACATAGGCTAATGAAACATCTGTTTAGTAATGATCCCGCCAACACTACCAAATAACCTTTTTGATGGATGAGTTCCATATCAAAATAAAAGCTAAAAATTGATAACTTACAAGAACACTAGGGACTTCAGCTTCCCTAACATTGGAGGGATGACACCGGAGATATTGTTATTATACAAGTCTAGGCTAATGAGACTCTTCAGATTACCAAATTCTGCTGGTATTGTTCCTTGAATATTGTTTTTGTAGAGCTCCCTGCATGAGCGAGATTACAGAAGTATTACAGACTTTGGCTGATACTAAGAAGTATTAGTTTTCTTCACCATAAACACACCAAAGAAAAGTACTATACTTTATCAAGTATAATTACAGCGCTCTTCATTAGCAGAAAATTAAAGTAAAAGTTCAACCAGCAACCATGAAAAATTCTACGATATCTAACATGAAGATCAAGAAATATTTGAAGATTATCGACCATAACTGAGTAGGATCCCATGTTAGGTAGGAGTGTAAAACAAGATGTGCTAAGCCAAGCTGAGCTTGACTGTTTATTTTCTTACCAAACTTGCATATTCAAAATCTTATTGAGCTCAAGCCAAGCTCGTTTAATTAGCTTAACTAGTGATATTGTCATCATTAGTTAAAACATTGATTGAACAAATAATACATGTCATTTTCACATTTTTGTTATCCTATTATATATAATTTGAAATTATAAAGATCAACCCGGTATACGAAGCTCCCGCTAACGTGGGGTTCCGGTGAAGGGTGTATTGTATGCAATCTTACCCTACTTTGCAAGAGATTATTTCCGAAAATAATTTGAAATTATAAAATATTATATTTTGCATATATCTGAATAAGAAACAGTGTTGTAATTGGCGATAGGCGGTGGCAGCGCGGTTAGTGACCGCCTCGGCCGCCTAGGCAGTTGAATTTATTTTACTATTTTTATACATAATATTATAGATAATCATTATTCTTTATAATATTTAATTTTAATAAAGCATATTAATTAAAATTTTAAATTTTAATCTAAATATTTAAAAATTATACACACACACACTATATATTAAAGGGATAATTTTATTAGATTTTAATTAATTATATTTAAACAATCATAGCTAGTAGTTGATTAAAAGTATTAACTTAGAGTAATTGAATTAAACTCTAACTTACAACTTACTCGTGTACTCTGTTTCGGTCGAGCGACAAGTTCGATGCATCGCCAAGATTGCGCGATGAGTTCGGACGCAACGCGACGCAACATCGTGTCTAGGCAACACCTCCGAGGTCGTTGCTGGGTCGGGCGACACCTCCGAGCCGGTTGTTGGGCTCAGACAATGCCTTTGGGTCACACAGTGATAAAAGAAGGTGAGTTACCATCTAAAGCACCACCTCAGTCTAAGGCGGTGCTGTTGATGCCCTCCTCCCGCCTAGGCGGCCGCCTCGACCGCCATTTAGAACATTGATAAGAAATATGGCTATAATCAAAATTTAGAAAAGTAAATAACTAAGTTTGTTTATAAAATGTCTGTAAGCTCATGAATGTTAACAAATTGAGTTAACTAGTTTTCGAGTTCTATACTTTGAATCGAATAAACATAAACAACTTGTTATTTGTGCTAGTATCGAGCTTGTTAAAAAACACCTTGTTCATTTGCAGCTATAATGTTAGGGTCCATGTGCATCGCAATCAAATGGACATTAATGTTTAGAATTTGAAACAAAAGGTGGTCTGCAGAATCTAAGCTCCATAAAGAAGTAGAAGCTTCAAGACAGTTCCTATCACACAAAGTATTACCAAGAGAAATAAAGAATAATGTTGTCCAAGGAAAATAGTTTGTTATCATATATTGGATTGTGAATAATTAGAAATTATTGCCCATGTTTTTTTACTAAAATGAAACGAGCAATTGAGAAACTTAGAAGGAAAAAAACAATAAATTGTAGATGGGGAGAGCATTGCAGATCTGCTCTTAGCAGAAGAAATGATGAAAGAATGGGTGTAACTACACCAATGAGTGTGACATGCTTTAAAATGAATTTACATATTCTCAATAACTAAGATATCTCTTGGTGAAATTGGTTTGGTTCTTCATAAGTAGTCTAATGCTAAGTGTGCTGAGTATAGAGCAACTTTGGGATCACTGATCTCCTATGAACTCCACACTTTTCACCACTGGATAAAACTGTGATATTAATAGCATAGGATGTTGATTGGATAAAACTGTGATATTAATAGCATAGGATGTTGATTGAATCTGATAACACGTTGTTGTTGACAATTATATGGTGTGTCACAATTTGGTATCGGAGCAAACAGAGCCTATCAGAAAAACGATGATAAGCCATGTTGAAGAGTAACTACTAGCAATACGACTGAATTCAGCAAAACTATCACCCTAATATGTGCATATATAAGTATGCTTACTGGTGAGTAATTGCTTTTGCATTGGACACAAGATGCAAGCATGTGTTGGAAGGACAAAACAAATAAGTAATAAAAAATGATAAATTAATCAACTGATGTCTTCTCACTAGATATTTTGTTTATGATAATCACTAAGTAATCCTAATATCACTCCCCACTACAGTTCTTCTATACATACGAGACAAGGATGACTGATACAAAACCTAGATAATTGATATGGATAACTAAGCAGAACTTCCAATCTAATGGGTTCCAGGTGCAAATTAAATAGTCAACTAATTTTCCTTAATCTCAATCTAATAATGAGTACTTTGACTAGCATGTTTAAACCGCATTCAGAGAGAAAGAAATATAAAATTTATTTTATGAAGACAAAAAAAAGGAATGGAAAAACACAGGAACAGGGATTGGCATATCAACTAGAAAAGTCACTGCTAAAGATATGTGATTCTTACAAATATTGCAGGTGTTCAAGATGTCCAAGTTCAGGAACAAGATGACCAGATAGATTTGAATTGCCCAAGTCCCTGCAACACACAATATGTGAATAACAAAAAAAATCACTAGTAACAAAATCATGAGAACAGACACGCAACAAAAAAAAAATTTAAATTAACATATTCAAGTCTTATTACAAATGTTAAATATGATATCAAGTAATTGAAATAACAAACCTTGCAACTAGCACCAACTATTTTGTGAGTTAAATGAAGGAAAAACGCCATCTTAAACTCAAAGTTGCATGTTTGAGGTGGTTATAGTCAAAATTACTATAAATATGACTACCAAAGAATAAGAGCAACTAAACATCTACTTTCATCCAGTAAGGGAAAAAAAATTTACTTCTTCTCTTACATTTTCAACTAATGGCAGGCATAAAGAGTATTTTTTGCACCTTTGTCAAGTTTTACATTGAGTCAAACTTGTGACTACCCTCGAACATAATCTTTGAGTGTCTATTTGTACATGTTGCAGAACTGTTAGCCACATCTAGAAGAAATGGAGAAACTCTTCCGACTAGTGTACTCCAAGTGGGTGCACTAAGGAGATTTATCGAAATATGATTCTAATAATAATAATAAAAAAAACCTCTCTCGATCAGCTGCATTCATGAGTAACACATTGGAAGAGGAATATCAAGGCTGTGTGTCTGAAAAGAAAAGAACTACGCTATTCACAAAATATTGACATGAAAAGTGAAACTTAATCAGATTAACGCTGCCACGTCAAATTTATACTCTGTATTCCTAGATGCCCCTCATATCAAGATAGCTAAGATGACTTAATCTGGAAAATCATTAAAATTGAAGTCATTCAAAAGGGGGAACTTCCAAAATTAAGAGAAACCAAAAGCTAACTAAAAAGGCCAGAAGGAAAAAAAAAAAAAAAGGCGAAAGAAGGCCTACACTCGAGTGACACGATTTTCCTGGTTGCAAGTGATATGGAACCAAGTGCAAGGATTCACAAGCGTCGGATCCCAGCTCTGAAGCACGTTGTCAGGATCCGAAAGACTCTTCCGCAGCGCATACAGAGCATCCCCCTCGGAGTTGGACGAGACTGACGACTGCGAGAGTAAAGCCGCCGCCACGACCACCACTATGATTCCTGTGGCTGCATCGACGGCGATGGCCATGGCTCCTCCCCCAGGATAAAGGCTCACACACGACAAGATCTGAAGTTAGGGTTTCAGTGCTGCTCCGAGGTGGGTATGTTTCAGGACGGAATCGAAGGCGTTGGGGGAATTAAAAGCATCGCATACCAAAAAGGAAAGCTGGTAGATAAGTTGTACCGCCGTGTTAAGTTAACTAAAGCAGTAACCCGCAATGGCATCGGTCTCCGGTAGTCGTTGACGGATCACTTGCAACCCATATTGTAAGAGAGCCTTGTACAACTCTAATGAGTTTGTACAGCTTTCGAGCAATTGGTGGAATTTTAAGATCTCCTGACGTTTTTGAAGTTGTAGCAGATTATCAGTCCAAGGTTTTGTTTTTCATATAATTTTAAAAAACAAATTCTTATTTTTCCAAATGAATTACGAACATTTTCCATATCATTTCCCATTAATGCACTGTCAAAGCGTAAATAAACACTTTTCTTATAACATTTTGTTCAAAATTCAAAACTATAAAATAAATAGAAAATATTTTAATATTCATTATATTTATCTTAAATTAGTTAAAACTCCTGTTTTAGTCAAAAATTATTATTTGACTAGATTTAGCTAGAGTTTATAATAGT
Organism: Kaempferia rotunda; assembly: GCA_037177415.1. Classification (NCBI taxonomy): domain Eukaryota; kingdom Viridiplantae; phylum Streptophyta; class Magnoliopsida; order Zingiberales; family Zingiberaceae; genus Kaempferia; species Kaempferia rotunda. Next base: position 22,822 of record JBAMIB010210509.1, read on the forward strand.
TTTAGTAAAAAAACACTACAATGCAAAGTATTTTTAATAAAAATAATGTAAAATACTTTTAATTGTTTTTAAAATCATTAATAATATTTTAAAAAAAAACTTTCATCGTTAATCCTTAAATACTCCAACAAACCACGCACATTTAAAATTATAAAAGTTCTAAAAGATGTATTAACTTTCATTGGATTTTTTAAATGACATACTTATTTTTTATTTTATCCCTTCCATTAATTATTGTTGAAGTCAAAGAACAATATTATCATCATTCACCTTCCCTTATGCATTAGTCACTGTTCGGTTAAGTAGCCCCGTAATTTACCTCCTTCATGTTGGGCCTAGGACGGGTTGGCGGAGCGCTGGAGCGAGTGAATCATTTTTTTTTTACCACCAATATTATCATCATTCAAAGGAAAACACCACCAATATTCAAAGAATAACAATATTATTATGCTATATTTCAAAAACAATATTGATTTTTAAAATACCGCACGTTAGTGATATTCTTATTTGAAATCTAACATTGGTATTGTTCTGTAAAATATAACACCGCAATGATGTGTGAAAGGGATAAAATAAGAAACAGACGTAGGATCAATACAAGATGATCCAAAATTTAATGGGTCATAACTTTTGATTCAAATATTAGAATGAAA
>JBAMIB010210510.1:0-12468 GCA_037177415.1 Kaempferia rotunda
AAAAAAATAGTACCTGAGGTGGCCTCTTATTTAATCTTAGGCCGACAGCTTCCAGTTCTTTTGTTAATATTTGCCTATGTCCCTCACTCTGAAATTATCAAAAACAGAATGCACAACTACTAAAAGTATTGAGGATAAAACACAAAAAACATTATGGATACCCAGTTCCGATCAAGATCTAAGAAACTTGATAATTTATAGGATTAAATCCCAAGAAGTAAACGATGAAATTTAAATGCAACTTTGTGATACAACAACTTTGTGATATATAAGAAGATTTATGAAGTAAACTCATTTATGTATTACAAATGTGCACAAAAAAATTGTAGAAAATCACTATTTGAAAATTGCATTTGACTACTACTGTTAAAAAATTTCCACAACCTTCAAAGATATGCATAAATATAAGTGAACTGTAAATTGGAGGTAGATTATCCTGGTCTCAGAAACTGCCCAACGTCTCAATGTGGTCTTTAAAGCATATGCAATGGGTACACCGTTGAGCCATCATTATGTATGTAAATGTATATGGAGGTTCTTATGTGTTCCATATTAGAAAAACAACATAAATTGTATCGAAAATAATGCATACATCATCCGTCACGAATATGTTTCCATCTACCACATTAGTATCATACCAATATACCGTACTAATAAACCAAAATAACCATATAAAAATTATATTGTGATTTATTAATTAAATTAGTCATTTTAAGAGATTCATACATAAAATCAAGATTTAAACAGCAATGACCTGGTATGATACTACATAGACAAAAAGGGCAATGAAATAACAAACAACCTGAGGTAAAACATAAACTTACTTTTGAAGCATCAAGGACCATCAACACAATATCAGAGGACTTGGAAACAGCAATAACCTGGAGACAAAGAAGACCAAGTTAGTAGAAAGTAACCTTTTCTATTTAGAAAAAGCATCTCAGTTTACTGCTTGAGAAAATCAAGTATAAAGGAGCAACCAACCCCAAGAAAATGGCAATTGATCTCCTCCCTCTCTTACATAGAAACCAAATGTGTAAACAATAGTAGGAAAACTTAGATGGTTCATGTATTCATAAAAACATTCTACAGTTTGTTTCAGTTACTATCCTAGAAATAGCGTGCCAATCAGAAAGATTTACCGTGGCCATTATGTAATTGGAACATTTCATGCTTTCTTAGTAAGGACAGTCAAGTGTATGAAGCTCCCGCCAGTGCAAAATCTCGAAAAGGGTTAGGCCATATTGGGTCAATTGTACAACAGTCTTACTTTGCATTTTTGAGAGGTTGTTTCTACAACTCAAACCCATGACCTTAAGGTCACATGACAACAACTTTACTATTGCATCAAGGCTCCCCTTCACTCCATGCTTTCTTAGTGAGATACTAATTTATGGAAAGACGAATTAATTGGCACAAAGGCATTCTAAAACGAATATCATAGTGTTCTATTGTGCTAGAAGAATATGGTCAAATCCAAATGCCATGAGATGGGGATCCTTGATGAAAATTTTGATCTATCTTACACTCTAACAGGATCAATAAGTGGAAAATCATTTTGCAGCTTCACATGCCAGGTGAAAGTAGAAAGCCTTATTGTAAGAAGGCTAGATAACAAGATGAAGGTACTTCCACGAAGATCAGAACAATGCTTACAGAAGATGTTACGTTTAAAACTACTTATCACCATGTGTTAACTAATTTACTTTCATATTAATGGGAAAAGACAAAAGTAATATGACTATTAGTCAACAGACAAAACAGAATTATATAGTACCAAATTTTTCTTGTCTCTTAATACATAGTTCATTACATAACATAATACTTTGAAATAACTAGAACCATCACCAACCACGGATCACTCTTTTCTATTGAGGGAAACCAAAGGCCAGCCTATCCCAGAGTACATATCAGACTTCAAAATCTCCTCAGGAAAAATTTGAAAGGCTAGCCCTACTTGTAAGGTCTAACAAAAGGAGGGGAAAAAAATAAGGAATGAATGCAAATGGTAGATAATTAGAATTGGCATTAAGAGAAAGAGTAACTAGACCTGCCTCCCACGTCCCTTGCCTTCTGAAGCCCCTTCAATGATTCCTGGAAGATCTAGAAGTTGGATTTTGGTATCATTGTAGTGAATAATTCCTGGTATGCAAGTGAGAGTTGTGAACTCATAGGATGCAGCTTCTGAATGTGTTCCAGTCAACATTGTTAGAATTGTAGACTTCCCTACACTGCCAGATTTAAACGCATAACTAATTAGAAATCAAAATAAGTTACTCATAGTAAATTGTCCAGTAAATAATTTGTATTAAAAAACAATCAAATGTTTGCTGATTATGTGCAAAGTGTGAACTGTTGTATGGACTTTTAAAACCCAACACAAAGTAATTTGGACCAAAACGAGTTCACTGTCAAATTTAAACAAACAATTAACTAGCAATCAAAATGGCTTAACATAGTAAAGTCACCTTTCAATAAATTGCATTAGAAAATTTACAGCAGCAAGTGTTTCTTATAAAAATACAACACAAAGTAATTTGGACCAAAAATGACTCCAGAAATGGTATTCCGCAGCTTGTCAGTTTGGTGTATAACAGCCAGTACATAACTGCCAGTATTGGCATTACTGAGATTTTAATGTCCATTCACCACTTTCAGGTTTTGAAATTACAAAGGATATTTAAGCTTTACTAACATTTAAGTTTGAATTTGGTATTCAACTATAGAATAGCTTATTTTTCTTCCTAATCTTCTCATTAATATTCTGAAATTAATTATTAATTAAAGCTAAATCTAATTTAATTTTGGTGTATTTTGAGTTTTGGTTTAATAGGGGTTCAATTGGAACATTAATGAGGGAGTCTAAGTGGAGTGCAGCATTTGGGCTTGAATTTCTTTTGAATAGGGCTCCATTTTTCTGGTTGGACTAAATCAAGGTTGACCGAAATGTAAATTTGACCCAGTCTGAGCAAATGATAATTTAATTGTTAAACTAGGAGTTTCCCATTAAGATGAGAGGTCAAGGTGCTGACCCATTTCCCTATCTTGCTCATGAGATCTTTCCCTTGACGAAGCCCTCTCATTGGTCTGAGACCCTCCATCTCATCCTTCCTTCACTTAATCTCTTCCTCACATAAGAATACTCTCTTTTTCTCCTCTTGTAAGCCTTCTCATCCCTAAGGACCTAGCGACCCTCTTGGTGACGGCAAGCATTGAAAAACTGTGACAATGATGAGATTCACCTCTTCAAATTAAGGTGAAACTCCATTATCTCTCCTTTATGGACTTTAAAGGTCGAGGGTACACCTACAGCTTCTTCAAGATAGGATTTTCTAGGTCTAACCACCTTTGCTTGGGTGCCTTTGATCCTTTTAGTGCATTGGATATTGAGGAGAATTTAGAGGGTTACTCCAAGCATAGATGAAATTCATCCTTGTGGTAAGGACTTTACTATTGTAATAATTAGTATATGGATTAGAAACCATATTTTGATGTAGCAATGACCTTGTCTTTTAGATTTGGAGTTTAGAAGGGTTCAAGAGTTGGTCTTAGGGGCCAATCGTGTTATTTTGGAGGTACATCACAAAGGTGGGAGTTGTGTCTACTTGGATTCTTTTTACAATATCCCAGTCACCTAGTGCATGAATAAATTGTTGCAACTCTTAGGTTTGAATAATTATGTTGTCTTATATCTTGAAAAGGGATTTAAAAAAAGAGCAACGATACACTCAAGGAAAAATCTCAAGGAAACGCTCAAGGAAATACACATAGTAATGGGGCCCACCATTTTACTTTTTGTGGGCCCTATCACCTCATGTGTCTTTCCTTGGCGTTTCCTTGAGTTTTTTTCTCTCTGCAAATCATTTCTCTTAAAAAAAGTCACTACATTAAGAGTTACAATTTAATTATTTAGAATTAATAGTTACACAATTTTATCCATGCACAAGATATTGTAAAAAGAATCCAAGTAGAAGAAGCACTCACCTTAGTGATGTGCCTCAATAATAGCAATATTAATCCCTAAGGTCAACTCTTGAACAATACTAAAGTCAAAATCTACAAGAAAAGGTCATTGCTAATATCAAAATTTTTAAACCATATACTAATTATTGCAGCAGTAAAGTCCTTACCACAAGGACGATTGAGTATCAGCACTTGGAGGAAACCACTGAAATCTCCCCAATTACTGCTGCTCTAAAAGGACCAAAGGTCATCCAAACAAACAACATAGGAACTGAGACCTATAACATCCTATTTTCCTATCTTGAAGAAGAAAAAACCCATTAGTATAACCTAGACCTTTAAAATTAAAAAAGAAGGGGGGAGAAAGTAGTTTCACCTTGATTTGAAGAGGAGAATCTCTTCATTGTCGTTGTTCCTCTATGCTTGCTGCCATCAAAAGAACTGCCAGGTCCTTAGGGATGAGAAGGTTTCCAAGAGAAGAGCTCTCGTGTGAGGTAGAGGAGACATTGAGAGGAGGAGAGGGCGGGTGCAACCAATGAGACGGTTGCTGGGAAAGGTCACACGAGCAGGATAGGAAGACAGTTGTCACATCTACCTATCATCTGAATGGAAAAACGCTAACTTAAAAACTAAACAAAGTTTCTTCCTTGGACCGAACCCCACACACCCACACACACACACACACACAATTTCCAAAATAAGTTATGGCACTTGGAGGAGCCATTGAGCAACTACTTTATTTGTTTAGTTAGCACTTTCATACTAACAACAGACAGAAAGCTGTAATCTTCCAACTAAGCCACATGAATTGTTGAGCACTATACAAATGTCACAATAACCAATAAAAATATAGACATAAGTTGAAACTTAAAAGAGAGAAAAAAATTAAACCTTGGGAAACCAATCAAAGCAACACGACCATGGCCAAACTTTGTAACTTCAAAACCCTCTCCGGCTCCACTAGAACCCTGATTGCAAACACAATTATGACCGTAAAAATTCATAAATAGACGAACAAAAGGGAGAGAAAATTTGATGAATTAATCATATGGTCTTGTAAATAGATCCATTCTTATTTCTATAAGATCAAGCTCCCAAGTCCTTTTGAGCTACATGTATCTTTTGCAATCAGATCCATGCTCAAAAGGGCACTTGAGATTAGGGGAAATTATTTTGGGACACCTAAAAACCCCTTTCTACCCATAGATGATATTATTAAGGGTATAAAAAATTATATGCAGACCCCTATATTTTGCATATTCTAAATGGGCCCCCAATTAACACATACAACCTCCGCTTTCCAAATTTCTCAAATATATTGTGGAAATTCAACTTATTACAAATATATTCAACTATAGACTCTCTTAATGATTTGGTCAACAGATCTAATCATTAGAACTAAAGAAATGATGAACCCCTTGGATAACACTTTCTTTTTAATGAAGTAGAAATCAATCTCTATATGTTTTATCCTCTCATGAAACACGACAATCAAAATTCAAGGTTATCTGCATTACAACTTGATTGTCAGCTTCATTAGCCCTACAAGGGCGCGTCCAAACTTCATTTAAGTCTGAGCATTTAAAGTTATTATACCTTTAGATGAGGAAAATTGGGTCTTTTTAGCATGGAGGAGTTTGGACCTTACTATGTTTACATGACTTCTCAACAGTATGGAACTAACAGTAGTACCTCATTAGTGATGCTTCTCTCTACTTCCAAAGAAATTAGGATGTTCTTTGGCCAATGTACTCACGTGAGAAAAATATCACTCACATACATTAGATATATTTTTAATTTACGATGGCAACTCAATACAAGGATACTTGGTTGTTCTTTGAGGCAAGTAGGACACACTGATCATATTTCATCGTATTTCCACAAATCCCAAAAGTTTGAATCACCAACGTGAAGAATTTCAATTGATGAAATTCGTGTGTGATCTAATGATTCTAATAACACAGGCCACTCATAGTTACTTATCAATGCAATTGTACCATTGAGATTTTTGTGCAACAATAACATGTGACACTACCTCTTTCACTCGAAACTATGGCTTATACTACTAGATGACACTGTGGATAAGGACGAAGACATGGGCATCCGCCATACCCGTATGTGTTCACTGTAGATGCATCAACCATCTATCATAATGTTGTTAGGATAAGCTATGACAAACACCCACCATGCAAGCAACTACATATGCCACAGTGACCTCTTCATTTTTCGAGTTTACTCAAAAATATCTACAAAACTGACTATCAACGAACAATTATAGACTTTACTCTAAAACACTTCTAGTTCCTCAAACTATAACTACTTCCACTTTTGGTTCTACTTCCATGAAAATTTTAAGATATCATGGGATGCATCTTTATATATATGACAAGTAAACATGAATTATTTTCTACCCTCATTGTATCTACTCTACCACATATTTGATATTTCTATTCTTAATCATTCTCACATACCAATCAAAAGGCAAGGTTATTTACCTACCTCATCATTAATCTTTGACAAAATTTTAAATTATTTGTAACTTTTTATCCTACTCATTTGTGTTTTTAAAAAAAAAGAATAAAAAGAATGAATAATGTAAGTCACGAATCTAATGATGATGTTTTCTACTTAGATGAATTTAATTCTCCACTAGCCACTAGCGTTCTTTCTTATCACAAGTATAGCCCCATGCTAGTGACATTGTCACCCTGGTCATAAAGGGCAGCCCAGTGCGCGAAGCTCCCACGGGTCCCAGAGAAGGGTCGAACCACATTGAGACTATTGTATGTAGTCTTACTTTTCATTTTGCAAGAGGTTATTTCCGCAATTCGAACTCGTAACCTCAAGGTCACATGGCAACAAATTTACGTTGGATTTATTGTCACCCTAGTCATCTTTTTCAAAATTAGAGACTCCGTTAATATCCCACCAAGGTTTAAATCTCGAGCCAATCTATGGTTTCAATCCCTGACCATCTCAAGACATATCAAGTGTGTTAAGTGTTGAACTTCAAACTGTGTTAAGTGTTGATGTCGGAAGTGTGCCAAACACCATAATAGAAGGAAAAGGTAAGAGGACATGAGAAAGAATGTGCTTCATTTTGGGACAATGAGGCAAAGGAAGATGAGGTAGCAGAAGACTCACAAAAGTCACACTAGGGGTTTTGCCATTGTGTCGCTCTTGTCATGTCACTCATGTTGCATCTTCTTGTGGAAGACCTTGTGGGAGACTTGCAATGTTCCAAAAGTCACAGCAAGGTCTCTAAGGGCACATGAAAGACTCATAGAGTGCAACTTCACTTTTTGCCCATACAAGATTTAAGAAATAGGTTTTGGGCATCAACATAAGGTTCATTCGAAGTTCATGGAGCTATTTCATGAGTTGGCATATAAAATGCAATGTTTTGCGCATGTAGACCAAGATGGAATAAAATCATTAACCATATATTCCACCCTCACTCACTAAGCTCCAATGTGAGGTATTCTAGTTTAGTAAACATCATTGTGCATTATCTTCGTCTAGTACTCATAAACATATCTCTTCTTTACCATAATTCGCTTTGACATATGGGTTCTAAATCTTGTACATGATAACAATGGATTTTAGCATTTTTAATTTTTTGTTAATGATTGCACTGGATTTACTTGTTTAAAGGTTGTTTTGAGGTTCTTGATGTATTAAAAAAAAACTAGGCATATTTTTCCACTTTTGTTGAAATTTATGCATTGATAATGCATATATTTACCTGATCACGTTGCCTTTTCTTTATCATGAAAATTTTGTTAGGTATACTTTATAGTTTATTCATGTTTTAGTACTATGACAAATTCCACCTAATACCTTCTCGTTATATCTTTCTTGGGTACTCTTGCACCAAAAGGTCTACATGTGTTGTGATATATAGTGTCTCATTGCCCTTATGCCTCTGCTAATGTCATGCTTTTTAAACCACACCAAATTCCTTGGATTGTTCTCAATAACTTTTGAAGTTGTAACACTTCCACCACCAGTTGTATTATCTTCAACTAAAACCATCCATCACTTTTCCACTATAGTCGTATCACCAATGTATTAAGATATCTCACATTTGCAACCTCCACCACTAACATCATCAACAAATTCAGAGATTGAATCCTTGTTCATTATACATTAGCTTACCTATTGCTCTCAAGAAAGGTAAATGAATTACAACTACACATCTCATTGCAAATTTTGTTACCTTCAAAATTTTGAGCTTAACTTTTTACTAGTGTAAGATGTTGCCGTCGTCTATGAAAAACTAAAGATTCTTAAGTCGCATCATAAAGCTCTTGAATATCCACATTGAAAACAAACTATAGATAAGGAGTTCATCACAAGGAACATAGAAACTTACACATCATCCCGTAGGTTTACACCCTATATCTTATTGATGAATATTCACAATTTATATCTTCCAAACCATTAAATTTATTCTTATATAGTAAAATTAAATAAAGGATAGACTTATGATGTGGACTACTTTGACACATTCTCACATGATGCAAATCCTAGTCTATATAATTTCTAATCTCACAATAAATAAAAATACAAATATTTGCATCATCAAAAATGTACTTTTTGTATGGCAACATCTATCAAGAAGTTCATATGCAAAAGGTTATTATGCTTAGGGGAGACTAAACTATGTGGATTTAATAAAGCAATTTATGATCATAAATAAAGTCCTAAAATTTTGACCAAAAAAACATAAACTCCTAAATTGTTTTTGTATGTGGGTACTACTATTATCCTAACTTTGGCATGTGTTGATGATAGAATTATAATAAGAAATGATGTGCAAGGCATGATAATGATAAAAAAAATATATTTTGAAGACAAGTTTGTCATTAAAGATTTGGAAAGACTATGCTACTTTCTTAGAGTAAAAGTTACTTATAGCTCTCAAATAACATTGTTATCTCAAAGAAAATATGTGATGAATCTTTTACAAGAAGTTGATATGTGTGGATGCAAACTTACAAAGACAGCAATTATACTGGATTATAATTTATGGTCAGAAGATGATGACTTTGAGAAAATGTTTAAAAAGCATAGGTGTCTAAATTTAAATGCCTTTTATGATGTAAATAATGTTATCTATTTTACAATTCTTGAAAAATATGGTAGCACATTCTAAGTTGAAACAGAATAGAGTATTCCACAAATGTACAATGCACAAAACACATTAAAGTGGAAGGTGACTTCATTACGGATATTAGGGATGTAATGATCTCTAAGAAAATTAGCACGCAATGCATTTCTTCCATAGAAAAAAATTAATGACATCTTTACCGAACCTCTTACTACTACTCATTTTGCACATGAACAGCTTAACTCGTTTTGCTCTAGGTTAAGGGGGAGTGTCGACGCATATACAAACGACTTAACTCTTATATTTACCTACTCAATTTTCCTAGTTCTTCAATTAGTTAGTTATTCTGAATTGTATAAATACATACACTGTAATCCTATTTCAATAATAAGAATACAATGTTTTAGCTAATTTTTGTTGATTCTTCCCAGACTGAGTGCAATTGACATTTGGGTGACAAATTATGGCACATACAAAATTTGTTAGTGACTTTAGAAGAAGCTAATTACTTAGACATTGTAATCCTATTACAGTGTAGATAGATCAACATCAAAAAAATTACAATATTTTAATCTGGATCAGATACAAATGAACATGAATCTAAGCATTCAGCATCTCATTCTATAACAATAGTGAGAACAATAGTGAGCAATGGGGCATTGGCATAGGAGTGTTGTCCGGTAGCTAACATGGTAATGGAGAGAAAATATAAGAAGTCAGGGACTCAGGGTATCAGAGTAATGATTGGAAAATATACAAACCTTTGGAGGTTCTAAAAGTTGTGTTCTTAATTTTGCTAGTTTTGCCTTCAGTTGTCCAAGATGATATTCTACAGAGATGACAACACAATTAAACAGAAGCATAACTAATTACACAATCAACAAATTCAAACCATAGTGCAGTAGTACAATATTTGGATAAAACAGATACATCTTCCTACAGCACGATTAAACAAAATAACCCAAAGAACAAAGTATAGTTCAAGAATGATGACTATTTCGAGACATTGCAGACAAAAAGAATTGCATGCTTTCCTAGATAAAGAGATGGATCAAGGATTGACCGATTCACTCATATGCTAATCAGAAAATGTGATGTTTGGTATCCAAACATACAGTCCACCAGATTCATATATTGCAGTACATGTGATGACACTGCATGATAAGGCAAAAGTATAGAATATGCAGACTCCTTGAAGAATGCAAACACATAACATGATGTGCAGGGAAGTGGAGGATACCAAATTTCATGTTAAAAAAGCATATGTGAATAGAAGAAACAAGTGACCAAGCATTCTATGTTAAGTTAATGTATTTGCGTGAAAAACAGTGTAAGAAAGATAAAATCAAAGAAGATTAACAAGCAAACAAGCAAAGTTTCTATTTTATGTAATAGAAGACACTGATTGAATCAAAACAATGCCAGGCAAATACAAGGCTGAAGCATCTAAAGTCTAAAGGCGCATAATATCAGCAACCGTTTCTAAAGAGACACTGAATCCATCCAAATAAAGTGGTTATGAGTAATGCAAATCAGAATATAGAATAATGTGTCAATCCAATAGATAAAATGATTGAAAGAATACAAAGGAAATAATGTATTTTAATCATAAGCCTACACTGATGTATCTGCTTTAGCATAATCTGATTTATATAGAATGAATGTCACAAGCACAAGCACCGAAAGCAAACCTGTAGCCTTATTTTTCTGAGTTCGGGCCATCTCAGCCTCAATCTCCTTAATCCTCTCGAGAATACCCATCTCTATAGAATATCAAATAAACCTGCTAGAAAAAGGAAATCTTGTTGATATTGACAGGGAATATGCATATAATGCATCCAACGTGATGATAATAAAGAAAACAATTAAAGGATTGATCCTCTCTCTCTTTCTCAGACACATAACTAAAGGATCACAGAAATGATCATTCAAAGATCAAAATAAGTATTAAACCTTAAATGACCATAAGCTTGTTTCGTTCAATTCATCATGAAAATAAAGGTGCAAGTTAGAATGTCTACAGCTGTCTCTAACTGCTCTACAATATCAGGTAGATCCTGTCAAATGAGAAAAAAATGAAAATAGAAATACCTTTATGTTACAAGATGCACTTTCACAAGGGTAGCACAAAAAAGATGAAGCTTTATTTTCTCCTAACTAACAGGTTCCACAATTCGACATAAAACAAAAGGCATGAGCCGAATTTTAGAATCACAACACCAAGATCAAAAATTATCCTGTGGATTCCGCGACATGTTGTTCCAGAATCTGACAGGATGTCCATCAGATGGGCACATCGGCTCAAAATGGAAATGACAGAAGATGACAAGAAAAATTACATACCAAAGGCAAAAAGAAAAGGAGATGAAAGAAGACAACAAACCCTAGAAGGAGATCGGCGGAGGTGTAGGCGGAGACCGAGCGTAGCGAGGAATCAAGGGATGGATGTTGACCGCTGCCGCCCCGAGCCGCCTCTCAAGTGAAAACTTGGAAACGTAGGGAAGCAAAGCAAAGGGTAATCGCTTTTAAAAGACTACAGGCTCATGCCCATGTGTCGAGCCCGAGCACTGGCTGCACTTCGGGTCCTCCGTTTTGCTTGCAATCGCAGTACGCGAGTACTCATTCGGGTGGTAGTCTGAATTCGTTTTATGAATCATTGCAACCCTATAAAAATTTGTCTTAACTTAATGACCGATTAATTTTAAAAATGAACCTCTAATCCCTTAATTATTTATTAAAGAATCTAACTATTAGATCATTATATGTGACAGGAATGAGTTTATTTCTAAATAATGAATTTAATTCTTACATATCAAGTGTGATTGAGCCAACTTCCTGATATTTATTTGGTGTGAGAAAAGTGAAATCGGGCTCCTAAGAATTGAATTGAATACCCTATTAAAAAAAATCCCTTTGGAAACTTTTTTTTTTTAATACTCAGTGATAAAAATAAATAAATAGATCATTTTCATAATTCCATTGTTTTTTTGTTAAAATTTTGAACATTTTACAAAACATTGATTCTTAAAAGTCTAAAATAATGTGCTAAAAAAATAGAATCAAAGTATTCATGATAAATTCAATTAACCTTATTGTTCCGGTGATGAGTGACGTGGAGGGTCGGCTTCAGAGAAGCACTCCGAACCGCTGAATTGGAGGAAGATGACAAGGAGGAAGAAAGGCACCTGCGAGGTCAACACGAACATTAAAGGGAAACCACCGGAAGAATTCCGGCGGAAACCATTCTGACGCTCAAGTCAGGCCCGGCAAAAGAGAGAAGTTGCAAAAGGAACTTGGATACAAGCTGTTGAGGTTGCATCTCTTTATATAGAGACGGCGGACGTCCTCTCCCCCATGATTAGGGCTGACTTGACGCTTGATCTGAAGTTGTA
>JBAMIB010210829.1:0-12457 GCA_037177415.1 Kaempferia rotunda
GGTTAGGTCGGTTCGGTTTTTAAAATTAATTCGGTCGGTTCGGTTTCTTTAAAAAAAATCGGTTCGGTTTGTTCTGTTCGGTTCGGTTTTAACCGAATACTCACCCCTACACACATTTACTCTCCGAGGATTATTTTTTTTTTTTCAAATGAGACACATAACTAAGGGATATTAGTTTTTAGGCGGTCCGTCATGAGCACTTCCTCCTGATTTACTTTGATAGCGGGTAAAAAATTTACGTGGAGTCGAACCTTCATCTAAGGTTTAACATTACTTGATTGGTTAATTATTTTTAAATATATTTTAATTAGATAATGAATATATTAGGATAAACAAAGAATAACTCAGTTGTAAATCTCATATTTAGTTATAAATTTATTTTACACCGCTAGCCTAATCGTCCTGAGTAGCCAACTTGTTCGATCGGTTTGTATGATTCGACGAATCAAGTCTATTTACTTGATCAACTTCATTAGTTGATTGATCCTATCGTTCTCATATAACCAACCATACTAGCTGACTAGCCCAATTAATTTATTTGGCTCAATGTGTGATTTACTTGGCTCCATTAATCTTTTAACTAATCGAATGTGTTAGTCCAAGGGATACAATATGTTATAAATAAAATAATCTTTTTTTTGAAAGTACAAAATTAATTTTTTAAAAAAAAATAGAAAGTAAAATGTTTATTGTACAAGAGAATACATCATCTTCATCCAACCATGACATGGTTTGCTAGCCGGTCAAGACGGTTATTGACTACAAAAGGCATCGAATTGACGAGGATAACAGCGAGAAGGACCAATTTGTATTTAACGAACTAGCAAGGGCGTTTTAGTCCTAATGCTTCCATAAAGTGCTACTCCCCTCGTCTTCTTCTTCTCGCGATCGCTCGTGTTTGTTCCAGAAGAAAAAGATTCGTGATTCTTCCGCTGCTAGAGCGCATCTTCTTGTCCGCGCCTGGGAGTCGCTCTGAATCTATCCAGCTGTCTGGAGGCCGAGTGGGTAGGATTTGCTGCGGGTAAACCCTGGAAATTGCCGAACTCTTTTGATTTCTGGTTCACGAATCAGTTGTCCTCCGATAAACGGTTCTGGAGTCGAAGGGTTTCGTAGAATATGCCTTTTGTATTCAAAATCGAAATTTTCATTCTCATTTTTCCCGGCATGACATGTTTTGGTGCATAATTAATTATCTTCTGTCGAACGGGATCTTGTGGGTTTCTCCTTGTGTTTCTGGTTTCTCCTTGTGTTTCTTCATATAAAAAATCCATTCTTTTAGTAGTAGTTCGCACTACAAATCAACTCAAACTTACAGTTTTTTTTCCAGCAATTGTTTTTTCCCGCATGTTCTTTCCGCGTAAGTTGATGAGTGGTGGGCTTGATTACTTTTCTCTGCACGAAGCATCTGCTTGATTTTTTGGTTTCTAAAAATCTAAATTCTCCTGATTTTATTGGTTACATCGTTGAAAACTTTGGTAGATTACGTAGATGCAATTTGTTTCAACTTCTGTCTTTTGTCATTAAAAGAAACTCTTGTATTCTTCTTGATGAACTGGTAACCAAGTATGCTTTGGAATTCTAATACTTTGATTCGCTAGCAGCTTGATTTGTTGTTGTTCAAGGAAGTTCTAGCTGCAAGAGGTGGTGGTAAATAAAATTTGTGGTTAAGCATTTGGAATAGTATGCAGTGGTTGAATCTGTATGTTGATGTTCACCGCCAAGTGATTTCGTTGAACCTATATTGTAGGGTGATTCTGTGATTAATTTCTATCTGTTTCTTCCTTTCTACCATTTTCTCTCTATTCTGATTCAGGCATTTAACCCCTCTCTCTTGGTATAGCTTCTTCTTCTGCATATTCTTGTTTTTCAAGTATCATTTTGATCCTTTCCTCTTGATTTCTTTGTGCTTCCTTCGTTTCTTGATGGGTTCTTGGTGAACTGGTTATCTTGAAGAAAGAACTCTAGGAATGGTGTGCCAAGCAGAAACAAGGACAACGTTCCAAGCTTTGAAACATGAGAATGGGATTGCTGGTAGCTCCGCCATAATCATTAGGATCATCTCTTGCTTCCGTCCATTGCTAGATTGCCAGGTAAAGATACACTCTGCCCATTATCTGTTGTGTTATTGTTGAAAAAAGGATAATGAGTATCTGTTTTTCCTTTTCAACAGGCTGAATATTTCCGCCACCTCCTAAAGTCAGTCGCGTAAAGTATCATCTGTTGCAATTCATTTTCAATCAAACTCGAAGAATTTTGCCTCCTTTTTTATTTTTGGCTAGATCCTCTCTCGTGTGGGAATAATATTTGACATTACAATTGCCTGAGGTAAGAAATGTGCTTTCATTTGAATTGTTACTGATTTGTCCATCATTGTTAATTCATAAATCTATTTAAACCAATTGATACTTGCTTTCAGGTGATTAACGTGCACATTCTTTTGATGGGGCAAGATAATAATCCTCATATCAATTTGCAGTGCCCAATTTGGCAATTCAGTTATATAATCTCTGCTAGAGATAACAGACAATTTGCTATCAGGCGTCAAAACTTGAATCCAGTGTTTTTCTCTACTTGCGTTAGTCCAAATGCTTGTGTCTTGCCAGTGACTTGTGCAACACCTTTCCCTGATTTCCACACATACAATTTCTTTCACGGAGCATCACCTTTGATTCCTCCTCTGGTCCCATTTCATGTTGCTTCCAAATTTGATGGCTCAGAGAAGAGATACTTGGTTTTTGATCAGCTAAGGGATGGAAGGAACTTTGCCTTTAGCTCATCAAGTGTCCCCATTCCATGCATTGATTCTGTGAACCCAGGTTTCGATGTGCAGGGCAGCATTGAACCTAATACTTCTGATTGGTATGGATCTGAAGAGATGCATGAAAACACAGAGGAAATTGATGCACTGTTGTACTCGGATTCCGATGGCAATCATGTTGTAGATGAAGCCAGCACTGGAAGTTCTCCAATTGAAGAAGTGGAGAAGACTGTTTCTGCAGTTGCTAGCTCTGTACTTTCTGTAAAGCGGAAAAGACCTGATGATGTATTTGATGCATCAGTTACAGATACTGCAAGCTCGCAAGTTCTTCACGTTCCTAATATCTCTATGGATAACAGGAATAAAGAGGATGACAACTCTGCATCTATCTGCTTTGAGTTAGTAGATAATCAAATTGAAGAGACCAGGCAACTCAAGAGAGTGAAAATTCAGGAAACAGTTGGCCTATTGAGAAAGATCATCCCTGGCGGTAATGTGATGGACACTATCACTGTCCTTGACAAGGCCATCAACTATCTCAAGTCCCTTAAGTTAAAGGCCAAATCTTTTGAAACTTTTCCGTAGTATCCATTTGAGCAATAGCTTCGTCAATAGCACCCCATATGAGGGTGGCGTTATGAGAAGAGAGAAAAGTAAGTCAAAGAGTTACTCCTCACACAGCTGGAACGATTGAATGCACGAATCAAATACTTGTAAGGGGAAGAGGGATATGATGGTGCAATAAAGCGTAACTATGTTGTAGTGTTTCTTTGTGCAAAGGGAGGACTTCAAATTGGTACAAAGTTTCTTTTGACCAAAGTTTTGACGGGCTATGCAAGGTGTGCGCATGGGAGATGGATCTACAAAGGGTAGGAAAGCATGCACATGTTATGTTGTGTGGTGATTGTGACTCGGTTGGTGTGCTCCATTGAACAGCAGAGTAGCATTGCAGTGAAGGAATGCAAGTCTGGTTTGCTGTTCCACTTTAATGATTTCCTTGAGGTCTGTGGATGTTATGTTGCTTTTGTTGGAATGGGGAGTGAAGGAAGAAGCTTCATTCATTACTTTACCTTGCTATGGGGCCGTTCTTGAAATGCTTTGAAGAAAAAGGCATTTGGCTTCATGATGAGTGGATAAGTTTGTGGTCCATTGATCCTTTTTTTTCACACAAGTGGGTGCCACTGTGCTATTGGAAGGTCTGTCTCTAGTTAAGCTTGCTATTGGACGAGTATGGGAATGCTTGCCGGAAAGACTCTGTGCCAGCATGATGTTTCGGAATGCTCATGGTTTTTTTGCAATTGCTATCCTCAATTTTTTTGTTGTTAACTTTATGGCAGATATTGTCGAAAATGAGGCTTTCTACCGAAACCTCATTCCATTGTTTGTGCTTATTGATAAGCTATTTATGCCATTGTTTGTGGTTTGATGTGTGCTTGTGTGTGTTTGATCGCGTTAAGAATGTAGCAGAATAACAGGTATTACACAAGATATAGTGTTAGCAACTGAGATTACTATACTCTTCCTATAATGATAAGCATTAACCATCTTGGGTGTTAGGGATTTGTGCTCCAAGAATGTTATTGCATTTGAATTAACAAACTGATTGGGTTTTATTTTAGGTTTGAAATTCTAGTCAGGTTTGTAATTTTATTTTATTTTTCCTATGATTTAAAAGATAATATCTTATAAAATTATTAGTGTAGAATGAAAACCCCTAAACCACTTTGATATAGTAGGGCAATAATTTTGAGCTTTCAACGAGTATTCTCTTTAGTTGCTTTCATGTATGATCTTCCTCTTGCAATTTTATAATACAAGGACACCGAAAGCATATTTTTTGAACACTTTGAATCGTCATCCCTCGACTCCTCTGAATTCATCAGGTTCCCTTGAAACATAATATTCGAGACATTTATAAAAAAAAAAAAAAACACTTCGTAAACACTTGTAGCAATTGTGATAATAACTATAACTGAAAAGCAAAAAAACACGCTGCAATATCCACAGAGATTGAAATGGAACAAGCTGTACCACTAACTAGAACATAACAAAAAGACCAATCTTTCACAGTATGCCCAATTGTTTTGAGTTTTCAATTGCATTCTGGCTCTTCTCTAATCATCAAAAGTACATGATCCATGCAAACTTCTTATTTGTTACTCTTCAAATTAAGGTCAAACAGAAACAGCTTATTTAACAAACATGCATGAAGATTAGTGTCTAACAGATATTTTTGTAGCTATTTTTTGGTCGAAGATGAGTGCTGCCGCCTGCTCTTTGATCTGTGTCTCGTCTTTTGCTCACTCCCATTAGTGACCCCCTTAGTCACAGAGCTTGAACTGAGTACTGCACACTTTGTTGACCGTTTCCGAGAATTCCAGTCCTTGTTCCTAAGTGCAGCCTTAGTGACGTTATCAGTTACCACCTCCCTTGACCTGTGGGACTTCGGCGGCCGCTTGTTGAGGTAGGCAAGATGGGGAAGGAGGCTGCAGACCACCTTTTGGAGCTGGTCATCCCCGATATGGGTATGAATCGGATTCCCGAGTAGGTTGAGGGCTAAGAGGGAATTATAGTTAGCAACAAGCTGGCCAAAAGCTTTTGCTGTGGTGATCTTGTTGAAGCTCAGATCAAGAACAGTAAGCTTCAAAAGCCTGTGGAGTCCTTCTACTTCACTGATCTTGTTGCCAACAAGGTATAGCTCTTTTATGAGAATGCAGTTTGACAGTCCTGGATGAGGGGAAAAAACAGAAACTCACGATCAGTGACATTGTTAGTCGTTGATAGTAACATAACTAAAATGTTATTCATTCATTGCGAAAGTCTACACTACACAAGTACTCAATCATATTGGAGTCAAAATAATTGGCTTGTATGAAAATGATGTTCCTATAAACTGACTATAAGAGCGAATAACATTCCTAATTCAACTGTCATTCTCTTCACTTGATCTGGAAGGATTAGGATTTACAGTCTGTAGTAATATTCCTTGTTATTGGATTAGCAGCAAAGAGAATTAAAACATCAATATCAAAGGTAAATGATCCACTTGGACTTAGTATTTAACATGTTTACAACAATTTGTTCTAGAAATTTGCTGCATGCACCAGTTTGATGACTATTCCAAATCACAACCTTAACAATCATCTATAACCAACAGTTATGATTTTATTTTACCGAAAATTACTTAATAAAGAACAATCAAATTAGAACGGAATGAAAACAAATGTTCCTTAAGGTAGCACTAAACTAAGTGCTTTTATAGTTCAAATCTAATACTATGATGCCAATGCTTTAAGCCCATTTGCACAAAGAATCATCGAAAACAGTTTGTTTTTAGGTTCACAAGCAAGGATATGGTAGAGTTCAAGAACATAAGAATCACTTCTAGCAAGAAACTAAAAGATGGAGTGTGGATTTTACCATGACCAATCCGCAGGATTCTGTTGTAATTAAGATTTAGTACCCTTAGCTTCATCAACTCTCTGAGACCTTCAACTGTGGAAATCTTATTCCTTGATAAATCAAGTGTATGAAGGCTCTTAGGTAATGATCCAGGTGTAACTCGAACTGCAGCACAAGCAAATAAGTCATGAACAGATTAAAAACAAAAAAATGTATATATAGAAAACATAGTAATTAGGTTACAATCTCATACCTATGAAATTGTTTGATAAATTGACTACTCGAAGGTTAGTAAAAGCTGAAATTCCAGGTATAACTTTTAAGCCCATACCAGAAATATGAGCTATCGAATGCAAGGAATTGAGAGATCCAATGATGTTGTTGGCCTGTTCAATTTCCTCCAAAGCATGCTTGGTAATATGAGTGTGGTTCTTTTGTGAATGCTTCCTCACCTTAGCCGAAGCTATCTCACAATTAGTGCCAGATGATATTTCATCATTTTCAATTGGGTAAAAGGGGCCTTCCTCAAGACTATGGACCCAAGCATTAACTTTGTCTAAAGAAGAGGATTCTGCACAAAAAGCAATCCATTGATTCTGAGGCCATAAGCCAGCAGCAATTTCTGACTCTTCCATTGGTTTCTTCTTCTTTATGTCAACAATAGTACTTGACTGAAGTGTATTTGACCAGTAACCATCTTTCTGGTTTGAGGCAACCCCTGGAAGGACTTCCCTCTCTGGTTTTAAGGTCCAAGACCTTTGGAGATTCCTATGACTCCAGATGAAAAGCTTCCACCAGAGCTTCCTGCTTCTTGAGGGAAGCACCTGACTTGAAGATACCTTCTTTAGTATTACCTTGTCGGCACTACAAGAGGTTAGTACTGATAAAGGGCTGCCTAAAATGTCATGTGATTCTCCAATGCCATGTCCAGGCAAATTGTGCAGATCTTCGTATGAAAGAGAATTGGAAGGTGATATAGACAACTTACCGTTTCTCTTTCTTTCGATCATGGAGCATGATCGCTTCAGCAAAGGAGAAACCCAAAAATCCATTGTCTTTTCCATTCCAGGATCACTCACGTGCCCACTTTCAATCAGCATCTCAGGAGTGATCCTCTCATTTTTCTCGGAATTATACTCCCTCATGTTGACACGGCATTCTTGATTTAAATCGGGTGATTCAAGCTCACCTTTCTCTCCTGCTAGTGCCTGGAAATCAATAATAGAGAAGTCTCTCTTTATTGATTGAACGTCATCATGCTCGTCACTTCCCTCATAAGCCACCATAACCCCTTCTGGATTCTTAATCAAAGCGCCATCCTTGCTTTCACTCTCTACCACACTCGACTTCGTTGAAGGGGTTTTCTGCTCAAAAGATGCCTCTTTTGTTCCCTTATCAAGAGAAGGATGAACTGATTTTGCTTTAGCATGAAAATCTCTCATAATGTTAAACCTTCTGGCATTGTGTGGATTAATGGATTTCTACAATCATCAATTAAGAATCAGTTAAAATTCTACCAAGATGTCTTCAGAAATAGCAATAAGAGGGTAGCGCTTACATCAGATTTCTTCTTCTTTGGGATGAGAAGACTAGAGAAGCAATTGAACCTCGCCATCTTTGTAGGTACTAACAGATCAACAAAGGAGTAAATATCGAACAAATAGGTACAGACTAAAACTGTATGGCTCTTTCACTGATTCTCCTGTCAACCGTTGTCAATCAGGTATCCTTTTTCCAAACAATGAATGAGCCAAACAAGGACAGTGGGGAAGACTGGAAAGACAGCGTCCTCCTCAGCACACACCTTTAGAAAGGTGCGAGGAATCACCTCAGTGCCGGCCAGAGTGATTGAATTAGAGTTTGAAAACTAATGATCCTTTCGGAAGCCGTCTTTGATATCTATTGATATAGGAGAGGAACAAGTTAGAATCTAGCAAGGAAATACATTGATCCATAAGGCACATAACACCTCTATATTTTTAAAGAGAAGAGGGGAGTTGATGTTTGAGTCTCCCTCTCAAAGACAATAACATCAACAACACTGCATTCGAATTCGATTCATAAAATCATTTCTCATCCCACTGAGATACCAACCAAAATGACATTTTTATTATTGAGCATCAAACTCTTTTCTATCTGAGAACTTTAACCGAAGACGGAAAAGAAGAGGAAACACATTCTTGATCGAATCGAGGATCACAACCAAACAGACATCAACAAGAGAAGAAAAAACCAAAAACGCATTCTTGAATGAAATCGGTAAATCGGTCGAACAATCAAAGAAAGTCCACTAGAAAGAAAATCTGAACATAACAGTAGTATACTAAAAACCAACTGAAAGAAAGAGGAATACATTTTTCTACCAGAATCTTGCCCAGATCCAACCAAGACGAAAGGCGATAAGAAGAGAAGGAGATCGGAAGAATGCTTAGAGGATAGCCAACTAAAATATGAATGCCACTTTGCGGACCTCTATCCGATGCAGCAGCAGCAGAAGAAGAAGCTTTCCTCAGATGGAGCAGGAGAGACAACTGCGCTTGTGCCTTCGATTGAGAGAAGCGGCCGCTTGATCGACGAGGAAAGGAAATGGTGCGGAGGCGGCCTACAAATAGACAGCGAGGTTCTCTGAGAACTGACAGTTTCTGTTTTGTTCTAATTTGTATTTCGCCCCTGTACTTTTTAAAACTTTCATTTACCTACAATAACTCTTTCTTATTCAATTACTTCCTCCTCCTCAATTCCTCTAGCCTTTATTTCCAACCTGAGGTCAAGCTAGTAACGTAAGATTAGAAAACTTCTACCTTACGGTTCTTGAAAAGGTTTATCGTGTCCCTACGGGATCGACTGATAGCTACTGTGTGAGATGTCGCCACCATGAAAAGGTTTATCGAGTCCCGGGGCAATGTGTACAGCAATATAACATTTTCTCAGTTTATCGAGTACGTAAAGATCGAGTCTCAGTTTCGATAAATTAACAAATAAATTTTTTTAATGGGTTGATGGGCAGTCCGCTGTGAGCGCATTTCAATTTACTTGGTGACCAATGAAAAACTTTTATGAGACTAGACCAATCACTCTCAGGAGGTGTAAGCTAAAATATTTGATGTCAAATTAAAAACTTTGAAAAGGTTTATCGAGGTAGGAACTGTCAGGGTAAATCAACAACTTTTATATTGCATTCAGACATCAAAATTTTTTTATTGGTTATAAACCATTTAGGCTACATTTAGTTAGGTGTAATGTAACCAAACTTGTAATGTAATCAATTTTATTTTATAATGTAATATAATTCATATTGCATTACTATATTTAGAAATATATTGTATGTAATTTTTGATTATATTCTTTTTTTTGGTGTCCATTATTTTTTATAAATAATGTAATTCGTATTATTATAAAATGACAAAAATATCTTGAGACTTCTGCCGATGGTCGACAGCGAACTATGCGTGGCCGGCGATCATCGATCGGTTGGCGGTCTTCCGACGGTCGGCCGTCGGCTGGTGGGTCGGCGGTCTTCCGTCGGTCGGTCGACGGTCTTCCGGTGGCCTTCCAACGGTCTTCCAGCGGCCGACCAACTGTCGATCGACGGTATTCCAGCGGCCGGTCGGCGGTCGGTCGGCGGTCGGCCTGCGGTCGGAGGTTGGCCGGTGGTCAGAGGTCAGTCTGCGGTCCGAGGTCTGTCGGCGGCCAGTGGTCGGCGATCGGCGATCGACAGTCGGCGGTCGACAGTCGGAATGTAATATGGATTACATGGTATTTGCTTGGTAATGTAGATTACAAAAGTTTAATAACTTTTGTAATTCAAATTACATTACATTATAGAGTTAAGTTGATATCAAATAAAATAATCAATCTTACAGTATAATCTGAAATAGCAACTAACTAATTCAAGCAAGTGTCATTCTTTAGTTCAAACAGATACCATCCTTTCCAAAAACTCGGTGCATAGCTTTAATTGATGAAGAATATCTATCGGGTGGCTTTTAACTAAAGAGGGGTATGAATTAGATAGTGTAACATGAATGATTGAAACATCGAAGATTTCGATTCACCATCTTGAGGTGGAGGAATCAGATTCCTTGCATCTCCATTCACCCATTTCCTCACACTCTCTAATCGACAAGTAATTCTCATTATTCCTGTGTTAAAAATCCTTTTCCAATTGAAATACTTGCAAATATGGGGGTTAAGATGCAAATGTGGTGTTGAGTGAGTCAAGAGAATGAGATGCTAACTAAATATTTAAGAGAATATATATTTCTAAGCTAAGTGAGCATTTGTTCTTTTCTTGCGTGTGAAAATTTTGGTCCAAGATCCTAGGTTTAGGGTTTATTCTCTCTTGGAATTTCATTACTTAACATGTGATTAGATAGATTTTAAAAAATGCTAAATTGTAGTAGAACAATCTATTTGTGCAATCAACCTTTAGGGTTTCGATGTTTGATAATGTTTTTAAGTCTAGTCAGTTTGATCAAGAGTTGATCCAAATAGGACTTGATATTTGGAAGAGAAAAAGTCTAGTCAAAACTAGATGACTAGCAAGGGTAAGTCCTAACCGAAAATTAGGCGGGTGAGAAGTCTACTAAGTGACTAGCCATAATCGGAGGTTAGGTAAGGATAAGTCCGAATAAGATGTTAGTCAGGTGAGAAGTCTACTGAGTGATTAGTCATAACTGGATGTTAGTCATGTGAGAACTCTACTGAGTAACTAATTCTAAATGAAGGTTAGGCAAGGGAAAGTCTTGGTGAGTGAAGTTATGCCCTAGTGAGTAAAGTTAAATAGTGGAAAATTATATGGGAGGTAACTTTAGGTAATGGGAAGTATTGGAGGAGTGAACTCCAAGCATGAAGCCTAGTAGATTGGATAGACTTACAGAAATACGACTTGATCCTAAGGGATTGACCTTTAGGTGGTAGACTTGGAGAAAGGACTTTCAAGTAAAAGGTAAACCTAATAGGTCAGGTACACTTACAAGAGTACGACTTGATCCTACGGGATTGACCCTTAGGTGGAAGACTTGGAGGAGGGGCCTCCAAGCAAAAGATAAGCCTAGTAGTTCAAATAAACATACATATATAGAATAGGTTGTTTGTGTATAAGATCGGATGTCGGATTTTCCTACTAGAGTTAACGCAAGCGGAAAACAATACAAGGAAACTAAAACAAAACAATGCTAACACAAACAGTTTACTTGGTATCCACCTCCAACGGAGGTGACCAATCCAAAGATCCATACGAGCACACGATTCTTCACTATAAAACTCGCTTCTTCTTGGTGAAGCAAACCTCTCACAAGACCTTATTCCTCTTACAAATGGGAGTGAGATTAGGAGAAAAAAGAAAGCCAGAAGACTTGGGCAATCACAGAAAATACAACACTAGAGCACTAGTCATTTTCATGCCCAAGAGTCCTCCTTAAATAGGAGGAAAGAGTTGAACACAATTTCAATTCAACCCCGACATCAGTCGACTGATCCATATATCAGTCGACTGATGTGTCTGTTGCACACTCACAACAGTCACCACAGAATCTGTGATTCTGTCCAACGACTATCTACCAGTGCACTAGTATGTCGTTAGTTGACTGGTCTTCAACACAGAACCTCATAGAAGATTCTGTGAGTTTATGAATTCGTGATCAATCGACTAGTACATAAACAAGTTGACTAATACTTTACATCACTCCACTCATCCTCTTCGGAGTCGCCCTTTGAATCCTTCTTCCTTGGCCTTCGTCTTTCAGATGCACTTGAGTCCGCGACTCCTCTCTGTGTCATCCTTCACATCGCCTTGAAGTCCGCTTCCCTCAGCTCCACTCCGTTGCTCCTCGTCCGGTGGTCCCTCGAATGCACCATCCTTCACCAACTCAAGGACTCGAGCCCTTCGATGAGTTCTTCATGTGTTTCTCCAAGTCCTACATGACTTAAACACATATCAAAGCAATATGAAACATAACTTAAACTCTTTGACACGCACATCAAAACATGATTGCATCTACATATGAGAGGCAAAAGGAAAAAAGTAGCAGATGTATGGTTACACGCCAAGAAAATTATAAGGAGAAATGACAAAAATGATGTTGTTACTGTTTGCAATTATTGCAAAACTGAAGTTCCTGCCCATAGCAAAACACATGAGAATAATGGCATTGATAGGCATGTGAAGAAATGTAAAAAGAATCCTCATAACGCAATGAAATCAGGTTCTTCTCAACTAATCTTAACACAGTCATTCATGAATAATGCTTTGACAACTCACATCTTTAGCCAAAAAAAAACTTGAAGATAAGATGT
>JBAMIB010211141.1:0-12453 GCA_037177415.1 Kaempferia rotunda
CCACCGACGGATCGAGGAGTGGTTCGCCCTACGAACTCGGGGAGTAGGAGTTTCACCTCCGAACCTCGTCAACACATTCGGTGTTGTGTTTGGTTTGTCTTTCCTTGTTTTCATTTGTTTAGTTTATATTCCGCTGCATAAACTAACAAGTGTAGGAAGACGACGCTCTAGCCGTACGCAAAGGTCCCAACATTTCATTCCTTGCATAAAAGTACTGAATGTATACAGCGAAAGAAATACTTGTCCATGCCTAATATGACCATGAAATTAAATATGAATTCAACGGTGATTTCTGCAAAATCTGCACAAACTACAGCTTCAAGGCTCAGTTCATTTTTAGTGTTTTTTTATTGCATTTCAGCATGAAAACCAAATAACAAGAATCCAAAAAGTAATTGATGATAGATACCCAAGGTAAAATACCTGCCATGGCCTCCCAAATTCATTTAAAGCTTCTCCAAGAGCCGCCTCAGCTTTGTCCCATATCTCTATTTCTCCAAGGTATTTTTCAGGCCGCTGTACTTTCCAAACATCAATATAGTTATATGTGGTAGCCATAGAAAACTGACATGACAGATATTACATTTCTTTTTATTGCATGTAAATCAACAAATTATAAGAGTCATTGCAGTTGATTTCTACAGTT
Source organism: Kaempferia rotunda (assembly GCA_037177415.1). NCBI lineage: Eukaryota > Viridiplantae > Streptophyta > Magnoliopsida > Zingiberales > Zingiberaceae > Kaempferia > Kaempferia rotunda. The sequence continues at coordinate 647 of JBAMIB010211141.1, forward strand.
TTATTTAGTCACTAACTAGCCATGTGAATGATTAGAAATGTCAGGACAAATAAGAGTCTGTGCATTTTAAACTAAAGCCAACAATTGCAAAAGTATTGTTTTCTTTATTTCAAGAAACGTTCAGTCATCTAATGTCTTGTTTAAAAACATTATGTAACAAGCAACCAAGAAAAACAAAAAATAATGGGAGAGAAGAGAAAGAAATGGCAAACGATTTCTCACTAACATTCACTTATATATCAATTGACTTAGCAAGGATATATGACTAAAGCTTCCCAAAAGTAATAGATGGGATTGAATAATAATACAAGGTCAAGCTAGTCTAGTGCAGAACAGATTGTGTGGTAATAACAGGTCTGTTCAAAAATATTTCCATGCTACAATATATTCACAATTTTCTAACAGGGAAAGAGCAGAAGTACTTGTTGAATCATGTAAGTAGTTTTGAACCAAGACGAGATTTCTTACATGAGACTGTAGGTCATTTAAAATGAAAATCCCAATACGTTTCTCTACTACAAGTTAAAATTAACTTGCACAATAGAAAGTAATTTCCTACAAAGGAGCCATAGGCTTTGTTCAGATTCAGTGTCAATACAATGATTTAGCTAATTGAATAGCTAAATTTTCTAAGATTGATCTAAAGGTGAGTATAATTATAATTTGTTTCAGATAAGCTCAAACAGCTTATAGAGTCGTTCTAACATAAAAAAGATCATCTAAATTACACAAAATGATTAATTATTTTCAACATGCTAAGCCTTTTTGCTAAATCTTCCCCTTAAGTACCTTCTTCAAATTTTAATATCCAACACTGCTTCAGTCATTTTCCTCCCTGATTGTTTATTTGAAAAAACATGATAATTCTGGTTCTGTTAAATATTAAATATTGTAATAATGCTAAGAAAAAGGCTGAAAATTCAGATAAGCTGAAATACTTGTTGTATGTCTTCTACCTAGTCAGCTTCATCTTAAAAACTTGTTTGTCTTCTACCTATAATTTCATCTTCATTTCTTACAGGATGCTCAATGAAGCTTTGATGGTTGCTTTGGATTACCATATTATACATAGATGGGATGAAAGGTCCATAGAATCTGGAGCTGACTACACTTATCATTCATGCTTTAGGAGATACTTATGTTGTTTAAGATTGCTTTGCCGCAGCATTCTTTTGTTCAGATTTTTTGTAAAGGTTTAATATCTTAAAATTAGTAGGTTATCAGGATTGCGTGGCTGACTAGCATATGAGGATAGTTTCTGCTAATGATATGACAAATACAGCCCTAAAAAGATGGTCATATACGCCACATGAAGCAACACTTGTCATCCATCAATCTTCTTCAAAAGTCGGTCAGTGTTAATGTTTTCATGTTTCCCTACTTAAATAAGTTATTCTGCAAGTTAGCATTTGGATTAGCTTTGCTCTCCAATCTACAGAAAAAAAAAATATTGACAACAAAATTAAAAAAAAAAACTTTGAAATATTATTAAGAATTACTATCAGGTGAGCACTTCCTTGATAAATTGAATAGAAAATAGAAAAATTGTGCACTGAAACCACCAACTACAGTTAAATACTTTAAGCGTGATATCAAAAACCATTTTGGACAATAGAGAAGCTAATGTAAAGAACTGTACCGTTGATAACTCCAACTCAAAGGTAAACCCAAATATACCATAGGTATGACTAATGAAATCCAATACATTCTTGACCTCCTCCTTTATCTGTAGTAAAGAAGAAAGAGTGTGTCAAAGGTAGGATGCTTATAAGTGATAACAGAATGTCTCATTATCATCCTATCAATATTTTAAATATCAGTGAACAGACAAGAATAAGATTTGACAACAAAGAATGTTGATTTAGTTTCTGCAATTTCACCTCTCAAATGTAATCTACTAAAATCTTAAAGAAAAGTAAATTTGCTAAATATACATGTTACAGAATTTTTCATTTCAGAGAAAAGATTACCCATCAACCAAGTAGCTCAAGCACATAAAATTGAGAGATAAAAAGCAGGGGGAAAATGAGGAGCATGTACAGACATACAGTTAAATAGTTGGGTCGACTAAATAATTGATTGATGCAGCATAAAGGTACCAGAAGAGTCATGTCAATGAAACTCAGTTAAGGTGTGGAATGCGATATTCACCATGTCGGCGTATCTGGGAGAAGAATATAAAGTCCTCTAGATATTATAACACAAGATTGTGATGTGATAGAACTTAAGAGGTAATGTAAGGATGCAATATACTGTATACAACATAAGTGATAATGCAACAATAAAATTTAACTAAGTAAAAAATTGCCCAGCAACATAAAATACAACAAAAGGCAATCCCATTTCCATAACCTCTAGCTCATTTTACACCTATAACATCTGGAAAAATAAGGAAGCAGAAAGTAGTTATCAGGTTCAAAAAAGTTCACTTATTATTCTTACAGTTAAAGTATACTTCAATATATGGGATGAACAAAAAATAAGTTGGCACAACTGGAAACTAAGATTAGCGTCTTGATATAATGAAAGAACCATCATATTTGTAACACCATAGGCACCATAATGTTTTCTTGGCAAGTTAGAAATTTTGAAATTTCTAGTTATGAAATTATATAAATCGTTCCAAAACATACCTGGCTCTCCCTGCAAAATATGTGAGCATCATCCTGCATGAATACCAAAATCAAATATAAAAAAAACAGTGAGTTGTCAGGTGAGGTATACAAGTAGTAATGATACCTGCTGAAACCTTCTAACACGTGTTAGGCCAGTAAGTGCACCACTGAGCTCGTTTCTGTGGAGCACTCCAAAATCAGCTAGGCGAAGAGGTAATTCTGCAAAGAAATTTGAATGGTCAACGAGGAAACCAAGAGACAAGTCAAGAACAAGAATATCTGGACAAATATGCAAGTAGCACCCACTGTTAACGGGTCCTTAACCAGATGAGCTTAGTTTCACATCTCACCTAAACATGAAAGAACTAAATTACCAGTTGTAATTTAAAACTGCGTGAACTTAACATAATAATTCTAATTTTTTACTTCAAATATGAGGCATGTCTAATGCTAAGTAGTCTGTCACTATACTTGCCTGTAAAGTTCTGAAATTTCTCAGCAATTCAAATGGTTAGGTAGCCACAAGATGGTTTAATAATTGATCAGTGCCTATAAAGAAAGTAGATTGCATTTATCTAAATGATTGCAAGTTAAAATTTTGTGTCTGCTTACATTGTGCATGTGATGTAGCAATCAACAGTCTCAGTACAATAGAATGGGGTAATAATTAGGTAAACAAAATACATTTTCAACTAACTGTTTGCTCACCTCTATATGAACGAACTCGGTGCTCAAACATTAAACAATGACCAGGACAATTCATTGGTTTTAGTCCAAATTCTTGCTTCTCTATCTGAAACAAGATAATTACAGTAACAACAAGGTATGGCTATACAAAGTATAAAGCATGTGTAGTCATAGAGATAAAAACTTCCATGAAATCACCTCGAAAACAAACATATTTTCCTTGTAATTTGCAGCATGCCCTGAAGTTTCCCACAATTGCATATTGTATATATTTGGTGTTATGACCTAAAGATTGGAATAAGTAAATTAGTCAATAGAAAGGCTACCAAGCATTATCTAGGAACAAGCTATTCTTTCAGAAAAGAGTAACCTCTTGATAGCCTCTATCTCTGTACTGGGCTCTCAAGAACTCAATTAACTTGTTGTAAATTCTGGTTCCATGTGGAAGGAAGAAGCAGCTCCCAGGACTGGATATTACAGAAAAACAGAGGATTTATATTCCCCATCGAGCAATTAAGAAAATATGCAAGTGCACTCTCAAAAAACCTAAGTTGGTGAAAAAAGAGAAGGTCTTGATTCTGTCCAAGTATTCTGTGGTCACGTTTCTTTGCTTCCTCTATCTGGGTTAGATACTCCTGAAAACAAAATTGTTAAAAATGGATATAGGAGCCCATTATGTGTGGTTCAGGTGAAGGTTAATGTAAGAAACAGAAATACCATCATTTTTGAGTTTTCAATAAGCTCCTCGCTAGGAAAACCCAATAGTAAAATTGTAAACAGATACATGAAAAATGTAAAATTTTCCTCAGAATATATGATCTTGTAATTCAGTAAAAGAAGTGTCAACAAATCATTGATCAGCCTAAACTTTTGGCAGAACATCCTCTACTCATGAAACGCAGCTGACAATTGAAGAAAAGATTGTGGTGTGCCTCTATTACCCGACTGATAAAGTTAACTAAATAGGACATTTTATTAGGTAGATATCACAGAAACATGATCAAAATGAAGTAGAAACTTAATATTTCCACCTATATAATATCAAGTATGGCAACCAGAGTCAGACTTCACAATCCATGATGTACTACAACTAAGAATATGATCATAGAATCCCCAACTTGGAGAGAGGAAGAAATGTTAAAATGATTCCACAAACTACTCCTACAGGATAAGCATTACTAGCTAAAGCAAAAGGAGACATGTTCATGGATTCAAGCATTGTGCAAAATTAATCTTAGGAGCCTTTTACTAAAAAATGATAGTCTGTGAGATATCCATTTGCACATCTACCATAGTTGGGCATCTAATCCAAGTATATGCAAGTCACACTACAATGTACACCATACAGAAGTCCAAAATCATAATATGAATGCAACATACATTATCCAGACAGATGAATGAAACAAGTGCAAAATCTGAAACTAATAAAGTACATTACCTTGAGACGTTTTGAATCTGGAAATGATATACCATAGACTCTTTGTAGACTCTCCCGATCTGATTTCCCTCTCCAATATGAAGCTGAAGCCTGAAAATTATAGAATATAAAGAAATATAAAAATTATAAATGCAATTATCATCATGGGAGAACCAGTAACAAAGAACAAGCATCACCTTTAGACAAGCAAATGCTTTGACAAAAGATGTGTTGGGGATATGAGGCCCGCGACAAAGATCGACCAGAGGGCCACATCTATAAACAGTGATTGTCTTATCCTCAGGCAATTCATTAATGATTTCTACCTGCATGCATTACAAAGGATAAATGTACAAATTATAAAATACAAAAGTAGCAAACAATAGAATTGCACAAGATCACAGAAACATGTTCTTTGAATTATGATTAATTAGCAGCCAGAATTTCAAGTAGGTGTTTCTTTTCAGAAAAAGAAACCATTAAAACACATCCTCAAAGTATCAGGTTATTGAGGAGTATCATGTACCTTGTTTCAAAGAAATTACTCAATTACCTTGAATTTGTTTTCAGCAAATATTTCAAGAGCTTGTTCCCTTGTCACCTCAATTCGTTCAAATGGTTGTTTTTCCTAGAACAGAATATGAAAGGAAATATTCAGAATTGAAATATCTTTTCCACATAAGGTAAATATCTAGTATGACTTTTATTCAAACTACATAAGGATGAAAAGACTTTGGATTAGATAACCAGACATGCTTGTCATTAGAAAGCAAAGTAAATTTTATGACTACTTTAAAATACAGCCTTCGCTCTTTTAATAGTTGAAATATTTGGAAATGTGGAAACAGATCCTTTAGCCAGGACAACCTTTTCTCAGCCTAAATGCCTTATGAATATTAAATAATGTTGGTTAAAAAAGGAACTCAAATGCCAAAGATAGAAGCACATGAGAATTTGAATGACGTATTTAAGATTTAGGATTATCCATTCCTTGTTAAAATGAAAGGATGCTACTCTTGGCTGATACTTTTGTTATATCTAGATATGCTATTCAACAATGGCAATTTTTAAGGTGCAAACTGAAAAGGAGAATACTAACAGCTTTTCAATCATGAATATTGAGCCATCCATTTTTTTTTCTTCTTTTAGCTTTGTATAATCAAAGTTTTAAAATTCGCTAGGCACTAGTCAAGCATCAGACCCACACCTAGCGCCTGGCCACCTATGCGGAGATTAGGTGTCACTAGGCAGATTCCTCGGTATCAACATAAATTACATAATAAATCACATTCTATAACTCTAACACAATAACATCAAATTTAAAATGAGTACAAAATTACACAACTAATAAAATATCACAAATTTATTCTACTTCTTCTCTATATTTTTCAACAACTTGTTCTTCATCAGACACAAAGTCAATATCATCATCGGGCACAAACTCAAGGTTACATTTTAGTTTTTTTTTTAATTGGGCTTTAAATTTAAAAGCTCAAACCAAAAAAAATAAAAAATAAAAAAAAAAAATATATATATATATATATATGAAAACCCTACACTATTTCCATAGTGCCTAGACGATTTGACTGACAGCGCCTAGGGTCGCCTAATCCCGGCTAGGCTGGCTGACTAGCATGTTTTCGATGCGTCTGGCTAGCACCTAGGCGGCCACATAGGCAGATTTTTGGAACACTGCGTATAATAATAATAAATCTTAAAATAATAATAAAGCTTTTATTGAAAGGTGATCATAAACATATGTTTGAAGATATGTTCCATGTGTACAAAAATAGTGATTATTCATGTTCAAGACATAAGGTAGTGCCGTGAAATTTCTGGTTCAGATGAAATTCTCAGTGTTCCCTAACCAATTAAAGAGGTAGCCCTCTAAATAATCAACTCATAGCCAAGCCCACAAGCTTTTCCACGACTATTAAGGGAAGTACAACTGGCAGGTATTTTATACAGTATGTAAAGGAAAAGCAATGTGTTGGAACTTCTTATGCAGGTATAGCAAAATATTTTTTCTTTTCAGGAATGTCTTAACTGTTAATGCATTCCAAACTATCAGATCCCATCAGCTAGAAGATAATGACTCCTCGCTAACTTCAGCACACACATCATATATTCAGCAACATCTCAGAATTTTTAAAACCAATCTTATATAAAGAGAATATCATTGATCAAGTAAAACATTGTCAAGAAAAATAGAATAGTTAAAAAAAAATCCCAAAAAAAAAAAATACCCCAGCAGCTTTGCTTGCCCGAGACTGAATTTGGTTAAAGTTCTCCTCGTTCAATGTCAAGTCATCATAGAAAGCATCATAGTAAAACCCCTATGAAGTGTGAGCTTAGATGTCTTAAAAATGATCCAGATAAGTTGACAGATAAGAAACAATGGAAAAGTTGCATTTAGTATCTGAAAAAAAAAAGATTTAAAGATTAAAATAGGGTCAAACAATGTAATCACCTCTCCTCTAGTAGTACATGGTCCAATGCATAGCCTGCATCCATACTCCATCTCAAGGGACTAGAATAACAGAAGGAAAAGACAAATCATAGTTAATTTCATTTCTCATGAGTAAATTTGACCATTTCACATTTTTGTTAAACAGAAGTACAGAACTAAGAAAAAAGATCTAAATATTATAGTACCTGCCCTAGAATGTGAGCACTAGAATGCCAAAAGGTGTCACGCCCTTCAATGTCATCAAATTTAAACAACTTGAGGTCTGAGTCACCCTCAAGAGGTCTTGTCATGTCCCAGAGAGATCCATTAACCTTCACATCAATAAAAGAAAGGGAATATTACAAACAACGTTGAAGCAGACGCTTTTACTAGTAATAGTCAACCACAGAATAATATGCCTCGATTATCAAAATTAACTAATGATAAAAAAATGGAGGAAACTAGTCTGTGATCCTGCTGCTTTCCTCTCTAATATAATTGTCAAGTCAATATATACAGACAAATGGAATGAACGATCTAACACCACATAACTAAAGCTTTTGTCCTGAAAGTTAAAAAAAAAAACTACAATAATGATGGTCGGAATTGTTCAAAGGGGAAATTCCATAGTCTTGAGTTTCAGCAAATAGTCTCTTAGGCAGCAAGCTTAAACATGGCATCAGCTAAAAGAGGAAACAAGATAAGTTTATATGGAAGTTGGTACTAACAGTTGGTCTCAAAACTATGTTCAGTCCATCTTTACTATTTGGCAAAGCTATGATGGCTTCTGGCAAATAGATGCATGGTCAAACCAATGAAACTAAACTAACTTGAACAAATTTGGTATTTCAAACAAAAGAGAAGTGATATTCACACTCTATATATAAGCAAATGATAACTGTACTAAGAAAGAGTAAAAAAAATAAAACCACATTTACATTCAACATAACAAAAAAAATATAATAATGAATGAGTTAACAAAATAAGATGATCCTGCAGGATGGTTGCTGCAAGTATCACAGACAACTTATGTTTTGACTTCACTGTGATAGGAATGATTTAAATAGGAAAATAGCATAACATTAAGTAAGCATTTTATGAAAGATGCTGTTGATTGAAGATTCTTATGAAGAATAATTACTTGAGCTATTAAAGCACTTGCGGCCAATCCAGCCGATATCTCCTTAGCAATATCCATTGGTGATGTTAACCACTTCTTCCCTTCTTTGATTGTCCCATCAAGCAATTTTATTCTAGAAACCAGAAAATTGCAAAGTAAATAAAATAAAATACCACAATACATGAAAATTTAGCGTGCAAAGAAGCATATAAAAATAAGCTATGGTATGAAGCTTAAGCATTAAAATGCGGGCTTTAATATACCAAAACGAAGTGAGATTATTTCAAGCTTGAGAACCAAAAACGAAATTGAATGATTTTAATAAATGTACGAACATTGAGAAAGAGTTATGTCCTAGCAAGGTTGTACAAGTTACGGTTTTAAACCCACAAATATTTCACACGAAGAACGTTTCTAATTAATATTTAAAATCACATTCACAGCATTCGGATTAATCTAAACATGGTCAACTATTTCAAAGAATTCTTGTGCGCCCAGCAAAGAGTCTAAGACAAGTATCGTCCGCAAAAATTTAAAAAAAAAATAGAACGAGGCTAAATAGGCATACTTGATGGGTTCTCCGTCGAGTTTGAGGCGCTCCGCCTTCTGTTGGGCTTGAATGGTCTCGAATAGTTTGATTCGCTTCTGAATGACGCCGTCGAGGTAGACCTCGTCTCTGTGGGCGGAGATGGGTGAAGAGGAAGTTTTGGATTTGGAAGCTTTAGCATCGGCTGAACCACTTCGGCCAGCGCTATCTCCCATGGAGGAGACCGGGGACAGAGGGAACCTGGAAAAATGGCGCGGAAGACGGCAGTAGGACGACGGAGGAACCAAGGGCGAGAACCACCGATAGCCGCGGCAACGGAGCATGCAACATAGCAAGGGATGTGACGGCGGATGCGTTGTTTGAAGAAGAGGAAGGGCGTGTGACCAAGGCCGACGGGGGGGATTCTGCGTCGGGTAGAAGCAACGGTCCTGATCCCACGATAACCAGATTTCCAAATGCTTGGCAGCTTGGGTAAAGAAACGCTTTCGGGTAATTTGATGGCTTCGTCAATAATGACCTCCTAACGCTATATTATTTAATTTTTTTAATTTTTATTTTTATTTTTTCTTACCTACAAACTACTCTCTCAGTTTCTCCTATATATATAAATTCCTCTTTATCCAGTGTGATAATATTTTAAAAAAGTAGTATTGTATAAAACAAACAGCTGTGCCACTCCCATGGAGTTATTCTTCAAAGACCATCTCTACCGTGGAAAAATAACTCTGCGGAAGAGTTGTTATTTAAATACCAGTTATATCGTGGAAAAATAGCTCCGCAGAGAGTTGTTCTTCGAATACCAGCTCTGTCACGGAAAAATAACTTCACGGGGAGCTGTTTTTCATAAAATAGCTCCGCGACAAGGCCGTTTTTTTCTAAAAATAGCTCTTATTCAGCTCCTATGCGGGGAGCTATTTTTCCATGGCATAGTTGGTCTTTAAAAAATAGGCTCGCAGTAGAGTTTTTTTTTTTTTTTACGCAGTGTTTTTTTTTAATAGGACAACACTGTAGGTAGAAGAAAGAATAATCTGCATGCAGGAGAGATATGGAGACGGAGAGAGATGGAGACAGTAGTCTAGTAGTATGCATGAAAAAAAAAAAAGAAGGATTAAAAATTTATATCAATGTTGCGTCAGAATGTCAGGTCTATCGTCGCCCATAATAAACTATTTTTCTAAAATGTACTGACAATTTTTTATTGATACCTAGTAAATTAGGTAGATGTTTAATTTATTTTTTAAATTATATATATAATTTTTTAAATACACACGCACTCCGTATATGTGCATGAGCGACCCTCATGTGTTTGGCCGTCCAGAAGCGCTTTCGGACTCCCAGAGCCCCAAAAGTGAAGCGGGGTACCCGGAAGTGGTTCTGGGTGCCCGGACCCGTGAGGGTCGCCCATGCACAACCGCGAAGCGGGTGTGCATGTTAATATTATCTTCAATCTAATTTGATTTTATTAAATGATAATAGTTATATGAAAAAAATTATTATTATAAAATATATTTAATATTTTATGAAAATAAATATCTAATATCTAATGGATACGATAGCATTGCCATCTCTAGACAGGCTAAGGATTGAATCCCCAGTAACAGTGCAGCTGGAGTATGTTTTTTTTCAGATTTTTAGATATTTAAATATTGAAATTCATTTTTGACTTAAATAAAAAAAAATTATTAGATGGTTAATTTAAAAAAGGCTAGATTGATGAGTCATTTATTATGAGTGCTTGATTTACGGTTGATACTCTTAATCATTTGTACTTATGGCTAGTAGCCACCCGTGATTTACCTCCTCCGTGTTGGCATGGGGACGGGTTGGCGGGGGCGCTGGGGGCGAGCGATTTCGTATTTTGCCACATGTGTCACATGTCCCCTCGCCGATAGGACGAACTAAATCACATCACAAAGATGTTGTACATATCTCGAGGATGTATGATCCGTCCGATCGGCGAGGGGACATGGAGACACATGCATTTGGGGACAGAGGATCTCAAGAGACCTATGGTTGCTCCAATACACTCATGGGAAAGGCAATAGTTTTATCATGATTAAAACTATTTTACATAGCTGTGTTGGAACGATGCTAATAGGTTAAAAAGGAGCTCATTTTAATTGGTGCGATGGTAAATAAATGAATGAGTTTCTCAAATAATAAGATTTGATTTTTAAGTAGTGAATAAATATCCATAGCCCTTGAATTACTCGTGGTGCTGAGTGTATCTACAATTTTTGAATTTATTCGATGGTAAGTGAGAATTTTTTTTATAGAATTAATGAATGAATTGAAGGATAAAAATACATGAAAAACTGGGCATTCCTTCAGAAGGTAAGAAAAAGGAAAGACAGAATTAGAAGATATAGACATAAGGAATATTCTGGCCAGTCCTACCTGGCTAAGCTAGCCTAATTGATCCTGCCTAGGTAAGCTAACTTGGCCAATCTGTTTGGTCGAATCATCCCAATTGACTTTACTAGGCCAAACTATCCCAATCAATCCACCTAGCTAATTGCATGGGATTGAGTGGGTTGATGAAGATCCAAGTCATTTGATGCATCATCAAGGACGGATCTTAAGCAGAACAGTCTTGAGCTCTTGCCCATCTTTAACATTCCAATTAACTTAGTTCACCTCTAATTCTTGAATCCGTCCCTGCATCATGAGTTGGCAAATTGAAAAATGTTGCCATGGAAAACAATAATGAATAAACCGACGATATAAAGGTGGCGACAAAGTAAGGGCGGCATGAATAGTGATATAAGATTGACGAAGATGGCAACGTAAACCCTCATAGTAAAAAAAATAAATGGTCATGAAGAATAAGTTCGGGGCCACACCAAAATGATCCACGAGAACAATAATCCAACAAGGCCATTAATTCAAAATCTAGTAGTTAATAATCCACTATTTTAGATATAATTAATTAATATATAGAAGAAATTAACAACAATAATTAGTTTTAAACT
>JBAMIB010211247.1:0-12452 GCA_037177415.1 Kaempferia rotunda
ATTAAACAAAATTATTTAAAATAAATTTTATCATCCAAATCAAATAAATATATAAGACAGGATGAGATCATCATTTCATTCTGATTTAGAACGTTAGTTTACAATATTGTAATTGATATTTTAAATTTAATTGTAAATTTTAAAATTAAAATTGAACAGAATAAAAAATTTAATATTATATATTTTTAAAAAATATTTCTAAATTAACCAATTGTGACAATTCTAAATTAATCAATTGTATTGTAACAATTTCTAAATTAACCAATATGATAATAAGCAATTCGTTCGTCCCTTCAGCATCCTTCTAATCAGTATTGAACATTCATTAAATTAATCGTATTAATTAAAAATGAATTTGATATTAAGTAACTGAATCGAAATAAAGTTGTTCCTTCGAAGCGGTGCGATGGTTAAGATATGTGATATTGTCACATGAGGTATAGAGGTCATATACCTTCTCATGTCTTGACTATTTACATTAATGGTCAGTAATCATCCATGATTTACCTCCTCCGTATTGACCTGGAGGTGCTGGAGCGAGCGAATCGCTTTTGCAACATGAATGGAAATAAAGTTTTATGGAAATTAAATTAATCGAACTAAATTTAAAATTAATTATTTTAATTAAAATCAATTTATCAATTTTTTAAAAATTTATAAAAAATAATAATAAATTAACTGAATTAATAGAATTCTAATTTTTACTATTATTGTTTTATTAATTAGGTCTATAATATAAATATATTCCCAGTCGCTCATATTTTTTATTGTTTTATTAATTAGCCCTAGAATTAGATTTTCCCAGCCGCGCACCGCGGCGACTCCGTATCATCGCACCGTGCCGCTGTCGCCGCCACGAAATCCACCGCAGGCTCCATATCCCCGCGTGCCGCTGTCGACTCCACGAGCTCACCGCAGTGAGCTCTGTCTTCCGCATTCCTGAGTACCAACGCCGGCCGCCGCCTGCCTGCCCCTTCTTTCTTATATTTATACTTCTGAAGAAGAAGAATATCACGAACATAGGTGTTTTTACGACTCTCTACTCCTTTCTTTTTTTATATTTGGAATTGCATCATGGATTTCTTTTCCACATTCATTTTATGTGTTTTCTTAAAAAAAAATGTTTTCTTGCCTCTATTTTCCCCCCCAACTTCTCTAGAATATTAAAAATTTGTTTACTGATATTAAAGTTTTTACTAGTTTCAGAAAGATCAACGGAGAATGAGGTTCGATGCAATTAACCCTGGTCAACCTCGGAATGAAGCTGTTGAATTGGGCATACCACTAGAATTTCCTGAAAGTTGGAAGCATGTTCCTTTTTCCCTGACTTTCTGTTTTCATTTCATATGGTAGTATTTGTAGGAATCAAATTATTGAATTTGTGGGTTTCTTACTCTTCAGTCAAGTGGGAGATGGAAGCAATGCGATTATTTTACCAGGGAAGAGAAAGGACAAGTCAAAGATTAAGGTACTAAACAATTGAATGGTTAATTACATGTTTCCCCTATTTTGCTGTTGCTGCTCCTTTTTCCTTCTCTAGTAGTGAAAATTTTGTTGCTTTTTTTTATGCCTTGTAAGAAGCATACAAAGAAGGAACCTTCAACTTTGAGCAAATCAAAGCAAAGGAAGCTAAAACAATTGGAGGTGAATTACATTATTTCCTTTATTTGTTGGTCTTTTTATGATTTATGCATTCTGTGAATTTAAATTGCCTCATGCCAGGAGGAGAAACAACAAAAGATCTTGCAAGAAAAAAGTATTAAGATTCTCGAGTATGCTTTTCTCAGTCCTTTTCATCAGTTTTTTTTCCTATCATGTTTGGCATATTACTATGATGCTGAGCATTCAATTTACCTGAGTACATGTGGCAGGAAGCATAAGATATCAGATAGTGCATATTCTCTTCTTCAATCTTCAGGAACTATTGGTCGAGTATGTAGTTATTCAGGTTTTTTCTGAGGTTATTGTCAGATAATACACTTTTTATTGACTAACAAATTATGATGTAGGCTGAGACTTTCAAGGAAAGACGCCTTCGTGCTGTGCAACTCATGAAAGTTGGTCTAGAGGTGCCTGAGGACGTTTTTACATTGAATGGAAAGGGCAATCAAACTGACTCTCATAAGACTGAAGCCTCTTTAGAAGATGGTTCTGTTCAGGATCTACTAGATCATGCTTGTGTTGATAGCCTCATTCCTCCAACAACTTGTGGGGAAGAAATTGACAAGACTAGTAAAATGACTCTTGATGTGGATTCACTCTCCACAGAAGTTGGCAAAAAAAATGCAAGTTCTTGCATGATAGTTGATCAGGATCATTCTTCTACAATCTCATGCAGTCGCGAAGGACATGACAAGATTACAGAGGTAAACATTTATGCATAAAGAAAACTGAACTTTGATCATTTTGTTCTATCACCATAAAAGATGTTCAATCTATCTGGTCCAAACAATAATCTGATAATGTTTAATCCAGTTAAATTTCCTCAGATAAGATCCGGTCAAACAATTTTCTTTGAAAGATTTATTTCTCCACTTAAAATAACTTTCTTCTTACCTGCTTCACTCATCTAACTTTTTAACCTTCTTTCAGGACAATATTACAGATGGTTCAGTAGAAAAGTGTCAAGAAATAAAAGGCATTACTGATTTAACTGGCCGGAAACATGCTAATCCTTCCACTGTGGTTCATGTATCTCGGCCAGAGGTAGTTGAAGAACAAAGGAAAGATCTCCCTATAATCATGATGGAACAAGAAATAATGGAAGCTATTAATGAAAACTTCGTCGTAATTTTATGTGGAGAAACAGGTTGTGGCAAAACTACACAGGTTCCCCAGGTGAGGATGCTTTATTCCAGAAGTTACATCTTCTCGTGCCAATAATATTTTGGGTAACAGATATCTACCCATTTGAAGTGGGGTATCCAGTGTACTCCCTCCAGTTTCAAAATCTACATCTTAGTCGATTGTTTAACTTCATAAAATAAATTACTATTGGAATTTATATCAACACAAAATTAATCTTCTAGTTTTGTATACATGAAAATTTATGAAAACTCTACATATGTCTTTTAATCTTTTTTGGTTATTCTATTTGTATATTTAATTGTCATGGCTTTAAATTAATGAATAAAATGTTGACTTTGAAATAGGAAGGTGTACATGGAGTACAAGAGACTCCTTCAGCGATAAATATGATATAATCTAACCTTATATTTTCTTTTCATAATATATTGTTGCTAATATCCAGGAATGGATTGCTACAGTTCCTATATGAAGCTGGCTATGGTTCAAGTATTCGAAGCGATAGAAATGGACTAATTGGGGTGACTCAACCACGACGTGTTGCAGTTCTAGCTACTGCCAAGCGCGTTTCATTTGAATTAGGACTCTCGCTTGGAAAAGAGGTTGGTTTTCAAGTTAGGCACGACAAGATGATCGGAAAAAGCTGCTCCATTAAATTCATGACGGATGGAATTCTTCTTCGAGAAATTCAGGTTCTTGCATGAATTTTCCTGAAATTTATCTATTAAATATATGTATTGCTAGATGCAGGAAAGAAATTTTTTGATACCAAGATGTACCCTCTAAATCATATAATAATTTGTAGATTATAATCTGTTCTTCTATATCATTGAATTATCAGGCATTTCAGTGTTCTAGAGGCAAAGCCTTTCCCCAATTGTTAAATGCTATAAATCATGTTTTAGTTGAAATTACCCTGATCGCCCATGTATGATGTGTATCCATTGTATCCTTCAATTTTATTTACATTTTTAGTAACAGACAAACTATTTACGTTTTGTTATAAATAATTTATTTGTTTCTTCAATGCGCTCCATTGTTTGCAGAGTGATTTCTTGTTAAAGCGATACTCTGTAATCATCCTTGATGAGGCTCATGAGAGGAGCTTGAATACTGATATACTCATTGGCATGCTTTCTCGAATCATAAAGCTTCGCCAGGTTAGAAACATGTACAATGCATAGTTTTTACTAACAAACACTTTAGTTGTCTGTCATCAATTAATAAAAAAAAAATGGCAGAAATTATATGCTGATCAGCAAAAGAAGATACTGTCTGGAACAACAATTAGTCCTGAAAACATGGTCACTGAGTTAAGGCTCGTGCTTATGAGTGCTACTTTACAAGTTGAGGACTTCATTTCAAACAGAAAATTATTTGATCAGAGCCCACCTATTATTCAGGTTCCTGTTAGACAATTTCCAGTGACTATTCACTTTTCCAAAAGAACTTCTGAAGATTACTTAGGACAAGCTTATAAGAAGGTTATTGCCATCCATAAGAAGCTTCCGTCAGGTGGAATACTTGTGTTCGTCACTGGACAGAGGGAAGTTGAGTTTGTGTGCAAGAAATTACGTAAAGCTTCACAACAACTTACTAGGAGTTCAAAACAGGTTGGCAATGAATCGACCGAAAACTCAGAAGTAAATATGAAGGAAATTGATGAGGCATTTGAGGTTGAAAATGATTTGACTGAGCAAAATGATAGAGTTAGCTCTTATGACGACGAAGCTGATTTTGTTTATTCTGAAGCGACTGACTCAGAGACCGAGAGTGATCTTGAATATGAAAGAGAAGATGAAGGCATTGCCAAGTTAGCAGAACCAAAGAACAGTGGGTCTGTGTTAGGTTTTCTAGAAAAAGTTGGGAATTTGTCTTCATTGAAATCTTCTTTTGATGCTTTATCTGGGAATTCATGTGAACCTAATTATGGTGCTGAATCTTGTCCACCTACTTTTGATTTGGGAAAACATGTAGAATCTGTTCCTCTCCCTGTCAGCCCATTGTATGTTTTGCCTCTCTATGCAATGCTCCCTGCGTCTTCACAGCTTCGAGTGTTTGAAGATGTACCTGAGGGTGAAAGACTGGTAGTTGTAGCTACTAATGTGGCCGAGACTTCTTTAACCATCCCTGGCATAAAATATGTGATCGATACAGGGAAAGAAAAAATCAAGAATTACAATCACTCCAATGGGATAGCCACGTATGAAGTTAGTTGGATAAGCAAAGCATCAGCTGCTCAGCGTGCAGGAAGATCAGGAAGAACTGCACCAGGGCATTGTTACCGCCTGTATTCATCTGCAGCTTTCAGTAAAGATGAGATTTTCCCTAAATTTTCATGCCCTGAGATATCCAAAGTTCCAGTCGATGGAGTTACCCTTCTGATGAAGTCATTGGGTATCGATAAGGTGCTAACTTGCAGCAAGTTTCTGAATTTATATATTTTTTCTGCATTTCTTGATAGTTCTTTGTTTGATTTCAAGTTAATATAAAGCTTTGTTTTAGGTTGCAAATTTCCCATTTCCAACTCGTCCCGACAGTGAAGCTTTGTTGGAAGCTGAACGCTGCTTAAGAGCTCTTGAAGCCCTTGATGTGCAGGGTCGACTTACACCGATGGGTAGAGCAATGATACAATATCCCATTAGTCCTCGCCATTCTCGAATGCTTCTAATAGTTATCAAAATATTGCGGAATCAAAGAGCATATGACAGGGCTAACCTTGTATTGGGATATGCCGTCGCTGCTGCTGCAGCATTAAGCTTTCCAAATCCCTTAATCACACAATTCACCGAGAACCAATCAACCAATGGGGATATTGATGCTGAGAAAGATAAAGAGGAGAAACTGAGGAAAAAGAAGTTCAAAAAAATGGCAAGAGAAGCACGTGCAAGACTTTCAAATCTCAGTAGTGATGCTTTAACTATTGCATATGCTTTGCAGTTATTCGAGATCTCTGAAAGCCCAGTTATATTCTGCAGGGATAATTTACTGCATATGAAAACAATGGAGGAGATGTCTAAATTAAGGAAACAACTTCTAGAACTTCTATTTCACCAGAGCAAGTTCAGCGAGGAATTTTCGTGGAATCATGGTTCTCTTGAAGATGTAGAATGCTCTTGGAGGATGCACTCGCACAAGAACCCCTTGCAAATGATGGAAGAAGAGCTCATATCACAATCAATAACCGCTGGTTGGGCTGATAGAGTTGCAAAGCGCATTCGTGCAATCAAACAATCTTCAGAGAATGATACGATGATCCGTGCTATCAAATATCAATCTTGCAACACGAAGGATGTTGTATATTTGAACCGGTGGTCTTCTGTTGCTCCAGCTGCACCGGAATATCTGGTCTATACTGAGCTTCTTCATATGAAAAGACCATATCTATATGGAGTGACTACCGTCAAGTCGGATTGGCTTGTAAAATATGCCAGTTCTCTTTGCACTTTCTCGGCTCCTCTTACCGACCCAAAACCTTATTATGAACCTCTAAGTGACCAGGTCTTGTGCTGGGTGGCTCCTACTTTTGGCGCACATAATTGGGAGCTTCCATTGCACAGTGTATCCATTAAGAATATTACCCTTCGGTTGTCGGTATTTGCTTCGGCACTGCTGGAAGGGAATGTTCTGCCATGTCTAAGATCAGTTCAGAAGTTCTTGGCCTCTCCACCATCGAGCATGCTGAGGCCTGAAGCTCTCGGCCAAAGACGAGTGGGGGATCTTCTGAACCGACTCAAAATTGGTTCAAAAATAATTGATACCCGAGCCAAGTTGCAAGATGCCTGGAGCGAGAATCCTCTGTTCTTGTACTCCGAGATTAAGCAGTGGTACCAAGAGGGGGTTCATGATCAGTTTGGCCGACTTTGGGAACGAATGCGTATTGAGGTTAATCTCGAGGGATGTGAACTGTTCCCTAAAAGAGCAAAGAAAGGCAAGAAAACCAAATAGTAAGCCACGGGGAAGTCACACAAATGTTTTATAATTCAGATCGTGAAGGTGGAGTTTTTGGTTTTCACAAATTCTCTGAAAAGGAGTTCGGCTATTGGTTAACAGTTTGGTTTTATAATTATTTGATGTATCGTTCACTGAGGATTTGAGCCGAGATCATTTCATGAATTAGATTATGCCGCTGGTTACAAACAGTTGAAATAGATGGTTTTGTTGCTCATGGTTTATAGGAAAAAAAAAAATGGAACAATAAATTCTATAGGAAGAATCTGCATCAGTTGAATCGAAAAGGTCGCTTTTACTTGAGCAAGCACAACTAATTAGGGGTGTAAATGAGCTAGCCGAGTTTAGCTTGTCTACTGAACTTGAATTCCCTATCAAGTTCACGATGTTGTTGTTCACGATGTTTTGGATTAGCTTCCAAAACTTAGACTGGTTTTGTTATAAACCTTGAAAGATAGTAAAATAACTAAGACAGAACGACATTCTATGATAAGCTTAAGCACATAGCTCTAGCTCTACTAAGAGCACAACTAATTCCAGTAACTCCAAATTTGGGGCATATTAAATTTCGTAAATATTTATAAATCATAATTTTTTATATTTAAAAAAAAAAGGAGAAAAAATTACAATTGAATGAACTAGGTTTAAAAATAAATAAATAAAAAAATAATAAAGAATACTCATCATCAACTTTTTTTCATGACAGGATGATGACAGTAATTATACATCTAGAATCTCCATATCAATTTTTCTAAATATAAATTTTTTATATCAGTTATCCTATTCACTTTTTAAATTTATATATATTTTATGAATAATATTTTTTAAAATTTATAGAATAAAATTTATTTCCTACATATTGAAATATTATTTAATTTGGGAGAGAGGAAAAATAAAGAGAAAAGATTGAGTAATAAAAAGTAAATATTACATAAGGAGAGAACATAATAAAATTAAAGATAGGGTAAATTATAGATAAATTAATATATTGTATAGTGAAAAATAGATATTCAAATTAATAAAGTAGTTATCCATTCTCTAAATTTTAACTTTTAGATAGAAAATTCGATATGGATACTGGATATTATTAGCCATCCTATTCTGCTGCTTGATTGGAGGTATGAGTGTTGTCATATTAGATTATGGTTGAAATTTGACACGTTCGAGTATGTCTTCTTTCATGTCTTGGTTGCTGAACTAATGACTAATAATGATTCATGTTTATCACTTATATGTTCATCAGAGATTGATTGACCGAGGTGCTAGAATGTGTGGATGTGTGCATGATTGGCGTTCTCACCGGCTGTGAGTTAAGAGACACACCGGTGGTTACTACTTTGTATGAATATTGACCGATTAAGAAAATTCGGGACCTTTTTCGCACCTGGTCGAAGGCTCTAATCATAATTAATAGTGGGGGTCACTGTACTACAACTGACGTGAGCAGCGTTCTCAAACAAATAGACAAAAATACTGAATCATTTCTCATTAATAAATCATACATCATACTTTCTATCATAATATCAGTAGAGATCACGGATTTGGATAAAATTGAAATATTTAAATAACATATTCTATTTTTCAATAATTACTCCTGAGTTTTTCAACCCCTACCCTGTTGTTGAGTATCCTCTAATTATTTGTCCAAAATACTGCAGCATGTTTTTTTTTGTTCATTTCAATTTTCAAAATTTACTTCTTTAAAAAATCATTTTCAAAACAAACAAAATTCCCATAATTCATCTGAAAAAAAAAAGTTTAAAAAAATGGACAGACAAATTGAGTCGTAAAGAAATTTAAGCTCGAAATCTGTAGATAATAGAACCAAATATAAATGTTTTTTTTTATATTTGAAAATTGATATTTCTATTGGATAAAAGAGCGATAGAACTTGAAAATTTTACCCTTCACTCGCTCAACGAGTTAACAGAGTTTTAGCACTCAGTTGGTACGAGAGCATTTTCCTCATACAGCACTAGGCATCGAACGTAGTAAAGTTGCAGCTATAAGCATTCAGAGAACAAGGGGAACAAGAGTAGGTTTTTGGTGACGATTATATAAGGAACCAACTACTTCCGAGTCACAAGTGCGGCGATCCCAGCCACCAGAAGCCCCACGCCAGTTGCCGCAATTCCAATGCCAATCACACCATCTGTTGCAAGAACCAAAAGTTCAACTTACAAATTCCAGAAGTGAAAAGAAAATTTGTCGATGTATTATTTTACCTTTGGCAATTCGATCTTCCACTACCTTCTTCAGAGTTTGGGCTTGTCCCCAGTCCGGTGCGATCTACAAATGAATAAACTGAGTTAAAAATTAGAATTTTAAATGATAAAAGCTTCATCCAAGAATATTGGATAGAAAAATCTCAAGTCGTAGTGGCCTTTATACAGTTAGTGAGATAGATGATCCCATTCTTCATTTCTCAGCATGCCTTGAACCAAATAAAACATTTTGCCTTCGATCAAAATGTGAAAATCAGATACGTGTCTTACTCAAAAACATTATCTAGAGATTTTTTGGTTTAGCACAAGGATTAGAGATCGTGCAATGCTGACTATCACAGATGAGATTTACTGTCATACCAAGAAACAGAAAGGGCATCAGTGGCATATGCACGATCTTTCAAGGGTTTGCACCATCTGAGATGTGAAAGGAAATGCTGAGGCTTCATCCACATCAAGCAAAGCTTTCTCCAACACCAGTGACATATATAGGTGTTCTTGCCTCTGGGTAAATTCTCACTCATATGTCAGCACGGGCAAAACCACACATTTTGTTTTGTTCAGGCCAAGGACCAGAACAACAGTTTGGAACAAGGTTCAAACCCTTTATTACTAATCAACAAATTGATAAAGTTAATCTCAAACCATTTAATTAACTAAAATAAGTAGGTTGTTGGACAATATTTGATATTTATTTCAGATGTTGTGCATAGAGATTCTAGTTTTGCGATAAAAATGTCCTCTTGTTCTCTTTTGTGCACCTTAGTAATACATTTGTAACATTACCAGTTTTATGATTGCTTCAATCAGACTAAGGAATTGACAATTATATCATTCATAAATAGTGGAACTTCAAATGAAGACATCTCAGGAAGTTTTGCACACACTTATAAAATATTAGAACATATCTGGGAAAGCGAAGGATACAGAAACCAATTAAATTGAACTTAATAGAATAACCTACCTAAGTTATGAAAAGCAATTGGTTTGATGAGCACAACAAAAAAGAATATGTTTAGAAATCAGTGACAGTGAATTTAATGGTGTATTCTGGTCACGAGAATAGATATTCTATTCTTCTATGAATTCCCATGGAATTAACATTCATATATTTGATTGTAAAAAATGACCTTCTAACACCAATTGCCATGGAATTGTATTCCTAATTCATAAAAAATAATTATTCCTTATTAAGTTCCATGAATAACTATCTGTATTCAATTCTTCAAATAATGCATATTCTTAATCTATTCAACATTTTAAAAATATATACCATGAACATGGGCCAAATTGTTGGGACCCAACGAGATCAGTGATCGAGTCAAGGTGATCTAGCAATCGGGCACACTAGTTAGGCTGGGCACACTAGGTAAGGTGTGCTAAAATGGGCTGATCGAGGTGGCCAAACAAATTAGACAAAATAAGCCAAGCTAGTCAGGTGGGTCAACCAGTCAAGCACTTGGTGGGATCAACCAAGCAAACTGGCGGGTTAAGAAGGCTATACGAGTTTTATAAATTGGTCAAGCCTAGGGCCTATGAAGCCGATAAGGCCAATCAGACCAGGAGAGCAAACCAATAGGTTGATTGGCTCAGTCAAGCAAGATAGATTATTGGTCCATAACAACTAGGCAGATTGTGTAAGTTAGACAAACTAAATAAAATATTTTATATAAGAATACTTTATTATTGTGAAAACTATTCTTTGTATATTCCTCATAACACTTCTATAAACCAAATTAAGAAGAAAATCTGTTCCTATTTTATTCCTTGTACATTCCTAGTCTATTTTTATCCTATATCATTATTTTAGAAATAATTATTTTATTCCTTATTCATTCTGTTAACCAAATGCACTACTACAGTTAAAAATCATGATGCATATTAAAATCACAATTTATTTTTTAAAAAATAGCTATGCACTTGTAATGAGGATCCCCCAGTGAGGCTATTGCAGCAGGAGATGTCATAATCCACACAATTTTACCATTGCAAACAGAGGTATGAACAATAGCAGCAGTCCTAGTTACTGAGAGAGCTAGGGAATAATTTTACTATGAAAAAAGAAACAGAGGCAGTATTTCAGATGAGAAATTTCCATATTGTTCAAAGAAAGTGAGCCATTCAACATTAGCCCATTCATTGACATGCTAAAATGGCTCCTCTCATTTTCATTTTCAAACATGCCAAACAAAGAGTACAATCGCTCTTGGCTCCTAGAAGTTCCATTCTCACTGCAAGTGCTATATAATATTTCCGTATGAAATGAAAAAAATATACTTTTTTACATTCAAATAGAGCATGTACCATCTTACATCAGAAAAAGGCAAAATAATAAGCTCAAAAGTAAACAAAAAAATAATAATAAATAAAGGAAAACAGCATTGGCAGACTCAAGGGCATGGCAGCAAATGTGCCCAACCAAGAATTGAGATCTCAAGTGGTTACCAGGATCTTTTGTAGCATTCAATGGTTTCTTCAAATTTTGGCAAAAAACATATTATGCTTAACTAGTCTCAGGAACATAACTATTTTTTTTTTCAGCAAAATGAATAATAACATAGTGAACATATTAACTTGTTTCATTATTGGTTAAAGAGTAACGAATGTTTAAAATGCCCCAGAATACACTTGTTAGAATGGTCTATTCAATTTCTTTTGTTTGTTTCGTATAGCATGTCTTATACTATGAGAAAGGAAAATTGATTATGTTTTTGGTAGATATTGAAATCATTCCTATCACCAAAATCTTTCTACCCTTGATTGTTTTGTAGGTATTACAGTTGCATGCTTGTATTCAAAATATTTTAACAAAATTGATGTTTAATGATGTCTAGTTTGAATAGGAAAAGAGGTGATCATTCGAACTATGACGTTCTCATTGAAATATATATATATATACTGTGTATTTTTTTAGCTAGTTCAACCATTAAATGATTATACGCGAGTTATTTTAATAAGATTGGTAATTGATTATGTTGAGTCATGATTTGATTATGGTGCCGAGAGTGAGCGACTACATAGCATATGCAATTTCATTTTTTCTCAAACTAGAAACAAGTATTTGAACTATGGCATTCCCGTGTCTCCATTACATAAAAAATTAAACAGCTAACTAATACAAAATATGTTGATTAAAATAAGTTTGGCAATAAGGGTGTATCACAGTAACAACATACCTGTAAACATTGTTCCAGGATCTGGCGGCTTCTCGAGTAGTCTCCATTTCTGTAAAACCCGACAGCCAACAAATACAGTTTCTCCCTAGTTTGCAGTGGACTTGATGAACTATCCAAAGAAGCTGCAACCAGGTAATTTATCAACGTAACAAGATTGCAGTGCCCTAAGACTAACAAGATTTCTGACCATATGACCAAGATTTATATTATTATTATTTTTTTTTTTTGCGAATTCTCATAGGCGACAGGTGATATCGGTACCTTAAAGCATGGCAATTCCCCGCTTCACATCTTC
>JBAMIB010211562.1:0-23455 GCA_037177415.1 Kaempferia rotunda
GAATAATATTCTTTGTTCAGCAAGAGGCATGGTTCGGAGGAAGAGCCCACCTAGAACTACCGCATCTGACTCTGCTTCGGTTGAAGCCAGCTCCAGACTCCCAGGGACTCTCTTCACTTCCATAGTATCTGCATCTTCTGAGCTTTCTTGCAGGGCTCCAGTTCACTTTCGGGTTTCAGAGCTCATTTGGACCTCGGGCTGGGTCAGAGCCAAGGAGGACAAATGATACTTATTGTCCTCAAGAGAGAATCAAAAGACTCCTAATGAGGGATAAAGAAAGAGACCCAATACAATATAAGTCGGGCATAGGCCATGAAAGATTGGTTCAAGACCAGCTGATTCAGCCCCGGCACCAGCTAAGGCCTCAGTCCTATCTGGCACTAGCAGATGAGCGATAGACCTCTCCCTCTGTATTGCTTTCTTCTCCCGGAAAGAAAGGTGATAGTGACGGTGGAGATAGAGATCAACTCTTTCCCTGACTGGAGATCAATCCCTAGGTCGCAAGCAAGAATCTCAATCTATCTATCTCTTCTCATTTTCATATCATACAAGTAGAAGTAGCTCAGCCATCAGTCCTCTGTAGCGGATGCAGTTGGCTTGAGTTAGTTCTTAAGGTGGCCCCTGTGCTAGCTCGCCTATCCCGTCCTAGGAGGAAGAAGTAGTATGAGTGTAGTTCCACGTCGCTATCGCTCGTTCCTTGCATCTACACCAGCTTCACAGAAAGATCAAGCCTCTTAGGAACCTTTGAAGATATCCAAGATGTCCTTCGGGCTTGAATAGCACGAGTCTTCGCACCCTTTTATCAGACTTGGGTTCCGCTAATAAATCTCTACGTTCTGGCTGCTTTAGTAAAGCATATCTGAGGGCGGTAGAGATGATCTACATTCAAATTGGATAGGGAGACTTCTCATTTTTTCGTGCCCTTCAGTTCAGTAATTAAGAGCTGCTAAATGGGACTCCCACTTCCATTAGGGAGGTCGAAGTCAATAATCCCGGGATCCTTCGACTGGTCCCTATGAAATGCGTAGAATTAGAGGTCCGAGAACAACACTCAAGAGCCTAATTCACCAGCCTGTGGCATATTCTAAAAGGGAAGTACGAATTATTTTATTGTAGTGTAGGCATGAAGAGAGCGCCCTCTCCTATCTTGTAAAAGAGGCTCCTGACGGCTTCACGATGCCAATAAAGTGTCAAATTAAGCACGCTATCATGGAGTCATGTTTATATGTTCAAATGGTTATTTTATAATTACACAAATGGGGCAATACTGAGTTTGATCCGTGTGGAATCCACAGATGATATCCTTTTTAGCCAGCTTTCTTAACCCGGGCAGCACTACTAATCGAATCTAATAGTGAACATGCCTCGAGAGTATCCAAATTGTCTACCTGGCACCCGGGACAGAAGGGAATAAGATTCGGAGGCTCAGAACTAGATAGCGAGAAGGAAGATTTTCAGGAGTTAGGCCTCGATTGATGGTTCCACTGCTTTATATGAGACAATTTCACTGGTGAAAGAATCAGAAGTTCAGTTGTAAGGTCAGGCCACTTAGGTTTAACCCTCGCATCTTATATTAGAAAGAGTTGGGAAAGAGATTGCTGACAACTGAACCAGTCAGTCAGTGGGCGCCTGGCCAAGGGAAAATGAGAACTCAAGGAAGAGCGCTTGATATCCTCTTGGAAGAGAAGGATCTGCCTCGGTCTCTCAATTCTTATCGTCCACTGGACTCTAGCCCTTGGAAGCCTCCTCCAAGAAGAGACACTGCCACCTAACTAGGAACTGAGAGAAGAAATACGCAAGGGGAACTGAGAGAAGAAAGATGTGCTCCGATTCCGCCTTCCCACACTGTTTAATTAGTGCCACACAGATTCTCAACAAAGACTCTCTACAAAGCAGAGATCTTCCGACCTCCACAAATCACTCCCGATCCCAAACCTGGAACTCTCTTCGATAACCCCTAACCACTGAAGACTGACACCGCACTGAGAGGCCTAAGATCAGATGGAGATTGCCACTTAACCACTAGTCGGACTCGAACAGAGAGAACTCCCCCTCCTACCCATTCTACTCCCCGGCGAGAAACCTCCTGGCTAGCTCCATTCCACACACACTTAACCGCGCCTGGACTCTGAACTACTTCCCGGAAGTCCCTCCTTTCAAAATGGCCCCCCCGCGTCACTGTCGTTCGCCCCTCTCCTTTTAGGCTTTCTCCACACTGTCCATTCCGTCCCTTCTTTATTCGATGTCCTTTCCTTGCTTCGGTTCCCACCCTACCGGACGAGAGCTCTCTCGCCCAGGCCATAGCTTTCGATAGCAGACTAGCCAGAGACCTCACGCTACAAGACTAGCCTGAATGAAGACTCAACTTTATAGACATTCCCATTCGAAAACACGGAATCATACCGATCCATACTTGAAAGATGATTCCCACATCTTGTGCCAACTAGGCCCTCTGAAGGCTTCCCATAAGCCCTTGAATCAGACCCAGCCCTCGCTGGACCTCCCACCTCACGCCCTCCTTTCCTTAAAACAACAAGCCCAGGAATGCCTCCCCAGCTCACAACTGACCAGATCAGACCACACTGACTAAGCAGCCCATAGAGCCTTCCACTAGCATCAAATTCACCCTTTCACTCATCCCTAATTCACTGATTCGGCACAGTGAGAGATAGCAGGGCTTGACTGACCTCTCTCTCCAGGCATAATCAAGATATTGAACAGCAGCGCTTCTCCTCTCTAGTTCACTAGTACACACATTCTCCCTTTAAGGGCAGCTCACATCTCCTTTTTTCTACTCCTGCTCTCCTCTCCTGACTTTCCATCCCGTTTGGTACCTGGCTTCTCCCCCTTTCCAATAAGGACAGAGAGGAGATAGAATATAAAATATGTATAATAAGAAAGAATAGTAGCTATCTAGTAGTTTTCGCTTACGAACTCATAAAGAAAGATCACTTTGCTCACTCGATCAGGGTCGGTAAGAGTGAAAAGAGTGTCTTAAGTAAGACATGAACGACTGAAGAAGTGGAGGAGGGCAAAACCCCACAGACGAGAAGGAAATACTCCAGGCTAGATATTCAGTGCTTCGCCCGTACGGGGAGGAAAGAGAGGCTAGGTCCCTCCCCTAGGACATTGACTTGACTAGCTCAGTGGACCACGCAGCTTAGTTCACTCGGGCGGGATTGCTCCACGGCTATGCTTATGCTTATTCTTCCCAATCTTTCTGTAGATAAGGAAGGCGCATCTTTTTTTTTATAAAATATGCCGGGATCTCTTGATAGATCTAGATTTGAATCTTATTAGGTCAAAGATCCCCTTTAGGTTATGAATGAGGGATGGGGGCTTGGGCCATAATTGCGAAGTCGAAGAGCTTTAGCCCAGTTCACCCCGGGAATCCGAAAGGGCATCTGATCCTGGTGCCAAAGAACTCTTATAAGGGAATGGTGCCAGAGTGAGGAGCATCGGCACGATTCAATCATATGAATATATGATCTACCCCTATTATATACATTTGGATTCAACCTACTCATTCATTATGATGGTATCCTCATTCAAATAGTGCAAGATTATTCAACTAAGCTGCGCCTGGCAGTAGAGGGGAAGGTCCCACTAGCCCTACCAAGAGCCTTTGATCACGATAGCTTACTTACTATAGGAAGCTGCAAGACGCTGACCCATCATACGAAGCTGCAGGCGTAGAGATATTTCATTAGAATGATTGTGGAGTTGGGAGATCCATTTGGTATGCTTTCTAGTTGATGGGTTATGGTCTCTTGAATGACTAGCCATAGTCGGTGGTACCCATGCTAGGACAGATGTCAGCGTTCTATTCAAAAGCCCTGTCGCTTGACGTCTCCCTATACTCGGGGCCGGGTGAGGAGAATCATTCCTATTTCAGGGGTCGGCTTACCAAGAGGTCCTGGCTGGCTCCTGGGGTTCGGGTTGATTAAGATCTTTGCTCGGGATATGGATTGGGATGAAGACTTCCCGAAAGCTCTTTACCCAAGATTCCGCTATCGCTGCACTTGGCCCCTACTTTATTAGGCTTCGTGATAAAACAGCTATTTCTGCCGCACGTAGCTCTGCTTCGTTTGGCCGGTCTGTTAGAAAAGGGGGGAGTTTCTTATTATTCTTTTTTTTCTCGTGCCGGCTGGAAACAGCTTACCTTTCTGCCTGGATCACTTCCCGGCTCTGTAGGCTCAGGATCTGATTGAAAGGGGAGGAAAGGATCGACTAATTGAAGAGTGGAGGTAAAGGGCTCCTAACTCGAGCTGGTCTTTGAAAGATACGAGAAGCCGGATTGCGAAAGAAGAGAAATTTGCATATTTAAGCCGCTGTGAGAGAGAGGTTGGGAGCGGGCTTCATCTTCTTTACTCGAGGAGAGGAGGCGGGAGAGTGAGTTTACTTGCATGTTCGGAACCATGATAGGTAGGGGCAGGAACGCGCCTACTAGGAGGGAAGACATTGAGAAGTCGAGCAAGTTCAAAGGGAAGCCTATCATTGATAATGGCGGAACTCCACATCGAGGGTTCGTGCAACTCTCTACTCGAGAAGTTCTTTGGAGGAGGGGAGCTCTCTCTCCGCATCCCTTTCCCTTTCTTCTTGAAGCGTATCGGAATGAACCTTGAGCCCATGTCTGCGAAGACGTTTCCATACTGCTTGCTCACTTTTTCTAA
This sequence comes from Kaempferia rotunda, assembly GCA_037177415.1. NCBI lineage: Eukaryota > Viridiplantae > Streptophyta > Magnoliopsida > Zingiberales > Zingiberaceae > Kaempferia > Kaempferia rotunda. The sequence goes on from JBAMIB010211562.1 coordinate 4,674, forward strand.
GCTAAGGTTGATTCGTCCCTTGGCGCTATCATCTAATTATTGATATAAGTCACATGCGGATCAGCCGAAGGCCATCTTCCAAGCCTGACTTAACTGGAGCGTCGTCGCTCCTCATTAGGCGGGGATTTTCTTATATAACCCGCCGACGAATGGAATCTATAGTTGAGCAATTGCACCGATAGAGAGAGTCAATCCCACCTACACTCTACTTGATATAGAAAGAGAAGTTTCCTATCACTCCAGAGGTAGGGAAGGGCCACCACCACCACCACTTATCCTGTGCTGAGTCATGATTTGACGCCTGATGGGTTGAGTGATAAAATGAGGACTCTTCTCTTCATCTTTTTCTTTGTAGCTGGCACAATCACACTCTTTTGCGCCTTCCTCCACCTCTCGCAACGTGTTCGAAAGCCTCTTGCTCTTATTCAGATAATGAAGTAATCTCGTATCGCCCACCCCCTTCTCTTCCCTGATCCGCTGGTTCCTCTCTGGCATGAGTCGAAGACGAACTCAATGAACTCGGTCTGATTCGTCACAATACGCTTAAAGAGGTGCGAGACAGCTTGCTTCTCATCAAGAAGAGAAGTATAGAAATATAAAAAAGAAATCTGCCTCTGCCAGCTATCATACCGTGCAATCCATATAGTGCCTATGGTACTCAGTCGTGAATGTCTTACTTAATCTACTTCCTGCTCCTTCCTATAAGTGAGATTCCAGAGTCCATTCATTCCAAACTATAAATGGTATAGCTTGAGCCTACCATTAAATTGAGCCAAGGCTGGTTCCGTGAAGAGATCCTGATCCTGAAGCTCTATCGGGGTCGTTGATGAACTCAATGTGCTCGTACACGAAGACACCTGAGATTCACCTACCCTGCTAAGCAGACACCCATTCATCTCCCTATCTGGGAACTGATGCCCTGCGATCTCGAAAGAGAACCAATGCCACTGACCTTCCGCCCTAGCAGCGCACACTACTCTACCCGGTCCGGTAGCACTGATTGACCGTAGGATGTTATGCCTAGTAAAGATCGCCAGCATTTGCTTCGGTTAAATCAGCCCATAAGCCCTTACCTACTAAGCGTGCCAATCTTTCCTCTCTATCCTAGCACTCAAAGGAGTGAGTCTCCCTGTCATGCTCTGTATTAGGTCTCTGCCTATGGGCTTTTCCCTTTCACACTCTGTATTAGGTGCACTCCCAGATTAATTAAATGGAAAGATCTCGCATTCAATCCATAGCTTCCTCTACTCCTGTTAGTAGGTGTGCTCCCCGTCCTGCTCTTCAAACTTACAGTTCAGTGCTTTCTCTCCTCTCCTCTACGAACTAGTTAAAAGCAATAAATACTAAGTCAAATCCCTCTTCCCTCCCTCTCGCACACCAGTATCCAATTGCCATGCGGACTAGTCTCCAATTGTAGATAAGTCGACAGTGCCTTCCTTGCACCTGGTAAGCCCTCCCTATTCGTCTCCTCTGCATTCCCAGACTAGATTCCCACGTAAAGAACTTGGAAATTAACTGAATTAAGGGGCGAAGCGGGCCCGAGATACTACAGTTGCTTTAGCCCATGTCACAGGTTATACATGCAAGGACGGCATATGAATGTGGTCTTTGGTTGGAAAAATGCATACTCATAATAGAAGTCTAATCTAGAAGGATCGATTCGAACATAAATTCAATATATTAATATATAAGTTCAGCCCTCGATCTCTCCTTTGGTCGTATGATACACTCAGTCTAGTTCAGTACTATGAGTGGTCGCATCTTCATAGTCAGATGTATGCTATCAAAGCTAAAAGGAGTACAGGGATGGTCAACCTGAGATAAGTGCGGAAGGAAGCAATAGGCGTGCCAAGAGATGAGAGAAAGTCAAGTCAAGGCACTGGACTACTCACTTGCAATGCTATCCAAGTACTCGACCCGCTGCCCTTGCTATTTATATATTCAATTAAAACCATTCACGAGCCATACGAGACGATGAGTGCTTTTATGGGAGAGAAAGGCAAAAGAGTAAGGAAGCTTGAGAACATAGTCATTTCATTCTTTTAGAAGAGGATCTCAATTGTCTGTCCTAAGTTCAAGTAGGAATTGGCATCATTACATTCGCTCCTTATCTTGTGTTTCATGTAGAATAAGGGAGTACGGCACGGTCAGTCAGGCAAGTCTGTGTATGAAGCCGAGGTACCTACCAAGGAAAGAGGGGGCAGATGATTGAAATATAATTCAGGACGAAAGAAAGGTGCGAAGCGTTGACGAAGCCGTCCATATAAGTAATCGGAATGTGGTGGGATCGGACTCAACTAACTAAGTGGGGTTTAGATGCTTTTATCATACTTGTTTGAAGGAAACCTATTTCCGGGCTATTGGTGGCGAAGTGCTTTAGGTATGAATGACGGACACTTCTCTCTCCATCACACCAGTAGAGTTGTCAAGGATACCTTATTCAGCTAGGAGGACTGATAGAAGCGATTCAAGTGGTGCCTGGGAGGACTCTAAGTCGAGGGAAGTTCGGGGAGAACAATTCAAATTCAAATTGCTATTCCAGCGAGATAGTGTATTCTACCCAAGGCAAGGGTCTCAGTCTCAGGGCGAGAGTGAGGAATTTCGGGGACTAAACTAAGGTCTGCGAATTACCTAACAGTTCGGTACGGTACGTAGGTCTATCAGAGGAAGTTCCGTTCTGCCTTTGAATGTGATAAGTTAAGACCCTATAGAATTCTCAGTCTTCATTCGTCCTCAAGTTGAGTTGAAGGCTTAGGAAAGAATCCGATATCGAGTCGGGGCGGGAGGACCAAAAAAAGAATTAAGGGAGCGGAGGTACCTCATGGGGGAGACTACCGGACCAGTCATTCATTCTGCTTGCTAGGGTAGGGAAAGGACGAAAAAGGCTTTAAGGAAAGGAAGGGTGTAGATTCATAGTCCCAGAGGAGGCCAGCTAGATCGGCTCAGTTCCATGGTCTCAGTCCGATTCTTCCTCCAACAAGAAGAGTAGTGAGGGCCTCTAATCAATCAATAGGAGCCCAGGCCAGGTTTTTTTCAGATCCTGTCAAACGAGACGGATGTAAGAAAAGCATATATTACTGTCTCTCGGCATGGATGTACTCGTGGGGAAGAGAGTTTCAGAGAGTCATTTCTATATATATCTTCGTGATCGTATCTCATTGGAGGAACTCTCATTCTTTCTCCCCTTCAAATCCCCTGCCAACTCATATCTTTTTCTTTTTACTTATTTTATTCTCCGAATAGTGGATCGGGGATGTTCCCGCTGCTAACTTTCTTGGTCTTATGAGTGCGAATCACCTACTTGGATTGGAAGATCAGTGGTTCAAGGGCTCACGGAAGATGGGCCGACCGATCCAATACTATGCCTGGTGAGATTGGGTTTAAGTCCAATCAGAGTCTGTAGAGTGAGATCCCCCGTCGAAGAAAGAATATGAGTTCAAGACAGAAGCAGAAATGATAAGCTAAGCTACGGGAGAATTCATAGAAGAAGGCAGAAAGGCAAGTCTCTAGGCCCAGACACTACATCTGTCCGAGCTATTGTACAGTTCCTAAGGGACAGAAAGAGAGGATGGGGGAAGGATAACCAAACAGAAAGTAGTCTTGTGCTCTAACTCTAAGGTCCCAGGTCAGATAAGGCGGGAGGAAAAGAGCTCATAGATAGAGGCGAAGTCCATGCAAGTAGGACAGAAAGAGTAGCAGTAGTTAAAGATAATTATGATCCGAGAGACGGGCTGGGTCATGCGCTAAAGGAGGACAAGCGCTCAACGGGCGAAGGTCGAAGCCAGCAGTCCCTTTCTCTAGTAGGACACTAACAGAGCAGCTAACATAACTGAGCAAAGAAGGTGAGCTCCGCAGGCCTTGGTTCGATTCTACTTTGTTCTTAGGACACCGAAGCAGGAGAACATTCATTCCTAGCCGAGAGGAGCATAAGATAAGAGGGAAAGAATATAGTAGGAGGCGCAGTCCAGAGGATAGCTAAGGTCCGGGCACACCATAGAACAGGCGAGGTCGGGTCGATAGACATTCATCAAGGCTCACATAGAAGTTAATAGAGTAGTTAAAGTAAGACAAGAACGGGGCTGGGGGAAGACCTCTGACTTTCCACTGCTGTTCCAGCTCCATTCCATGGCACCGAACTATAACTATAACGGAATAGAGGTACGATCGGGGCACTACTCTTTCTTTTCTTGGTAGCCGACCTAGCGAAAATTCAGCTATTTCAGTGGCTGTCCGGCCCTTAGTGAGGAATAGTTGCAAGACCTTAGATAAGAATAGTTGCTAGATAAGTCAAGCTCATTCCTAGTAGTGCCAGGATCAGACTAGTTTAATGGTGGATCACACCGCTATCTTCACTGGGCGGGAAAGCTGCTAATGGCGTGGTAGTGCACCTCACTATGGGACGATGCGGAATGCTTATATCTCTTACGGGACCTGATTGGAACCCGAAGAACGAAGGCGAGATAAGAAACTGCAACAAGCATGAGAAGCCATAGCTGAAGTCGGATACTCTACTCATAGCTCAACCTGGTCCTGATGCTCATAATTATACGACGGGAGGGGGTCGATCAAGTCTCCAATCAGTAATAAACGAAACGACTCGTAGTAGAGCAGTAGAGTCTGCAACCGATGAGACGAGCATAGGTGGAGATGAGTCCATATTAGGGGACATCGCTGGGATAGAAGTTCACACTCTTCCAAGGTTCCAAGGCAATATGGGCGAAAGTCAGCTATAAGGTAGCAAGGACTGGCGTAGAAGGATGAAGCGAAGTACCTATTGTAGGAGACCATTCCTAGTAGCACAGCAGCTAAGGATAGTGAGGGACTCTGGATACTTAGGGGGAGATGCCTCAGGTCAATGAGTAGCACTACCCGGGCTCTATGTATTGTATTTCTTATTTCTGGACCTTTTGGGTCATTCAAGGCAGCTATTCTATTCTCCGGGCTGCAGTCAATGTGGAAGGAATAAAGCAAGCAATGGTAACGAATGGATGTTAGGGATACTTTACAAGCTCTGGGATAGTTATGCAACCGAGGACCAATTAATGTATGCGAGGATCTGTTATTGGACTTCGAGAGTAAATGGATGTTCTTAGTTCAACACCTTTTAGGTTAGGGGGGCTCTCTCTAGTGTAGTGGGGTTGGAGCCTGAGATCTTCGCGAGCAGGTCCTCCATAACTTAATCTACGAAGCACGCACCGGAGCAAGAATTATCCATGGCACCGAAGGGAGCAGACAGATAAGATAATGTAATGGGTGAAGAAAGCATTGCAATAGGGCTCATTCATTCCTATGGGGGGTCCAGAGGTATTATCGCTAAAGTGTTCATAAGACCTTCCCCTCCATAAGTTGTAGTTATCTAAGCTCTAAGTTAGTTGCCCGACGTAAAGCATTGAAAGCATTCAGCCTCTAGTTGTGGCTCTGCATTGTGGCTCTGCATCTTCGCTCTTATTATGTGGCTCCTTCCTCCTCTCTTTCCTTGAATAAGATGAGCTCCCTTTACGATGGTGACTTTACTTTACGATGGTTACTTGAAGGCTACTTATGACTCTATATATTTATTTTAAGAAGCTCTTGGATCAACCTAAGACTGTATGATGTCGGAATCCAATCTTAAGAGTAATGGTGCACTGCCCGGAAGCTATAGCAACTGCGTCAAGGGAATTGTGGACTCTTTCTTTTTTTTTGAGCGTTGCATCGTTTAATCAACTTGCCTTGTCCATTAGTTCGTGGGATAAGTTCTACTAAGGAAGGGTATAGATTTGTGCAGGTAAGCAAGAGGGTTCGGTGTGCTGGCATGAGGCTAGGCTGGTAAGGTTCTGTTAGGGACTAGTTCGGCAGGGGAGATTGGATTGGATTGGTATGGGATAGCAGGTAATGGAAGTTACTGAGCCCCTATCCCTATAAGTAGCTTAACATCTGTACAAAGGATCTCTAATCTCGCTATATGGAGTGTGCTAATATTAGTTACTCTGAGTTATAGGTGGGGTAGGTTTTGGGCAGCTATTCATGGTAAGGAGTTCCCTCCAGACTGGGAACTTTACTTTCTTTGAAGGGCGTCATCTAATTTCTATCTCGCATAAATCTCTGTCTTGAGTCTAATATGCCTTTCTATCTCGCTCTGTCTTGAGTCTAATGCCTTTCTATCTCGCTCACCCCTAGGAAAGATATTCCCGGACATTAGCCCACCTTATTCAGTTCACACACCAACTGACGAACATGCATTATACAGAGTGAATGCGCTCCTACGAGCACGGCCCCTGAAGAGAAGACTTAGAGACTGTGACAATGAGCCTCTCTGGTTCCACTTTCTCACCTTTTTTAGCTCTTCTGGTCACTTATCGGTTCGGTACATATCATATGCTTTAAACTCCCCTATAGCCTGCCTTCGCACTCTAGATAGCTGTCCCCACACTGAGATCTGCCTTCTACCAGGGACTACTCTGACAAAGGAAAGGCATGCCCTCCCACTCTCTACAGACACCTACTAGTAGGATATCGAGGTTCTCCTCGCCAATTAGATCCATTCTACGTAGGTTATACTACTAGTTCGGTTATACATATTCCACTACCTTGATCGTGAAGACTCGCTTATTGAGTGCCTCCCATGTGCATTCTTATTGAGCCTGGCTATTGCCTTTCTTTCCCATGCATGAATCTACCTAATTGGAGACTTTCATGCCACTGCTCGGTCAATCAATGGATGTAGTTGGTCCCGCTCACGGACATCAGGGTGGCCTGGTTCTAGAAATCCCCTATCTTATTGGTTCTAGATTAGTGGACGCCCTCTCCCCTTGTGAATAGCCTGGGGCCTCCTCGTTCGTGATCCTCCTCATTTCCTCTCATCCCTCCCCCCTACTTATAGTTCTCGACCATGAACTTCTCTGTTGACTAATAGTACTAGCTAGATATATTCGTCCATAGCCTACTAGCGCCAGGATTTCAGATTAAGTGAGATGCATGACTTCAAGAATCACTCCTCTCCTAGGAAGTAGAATAGAAGAATTATATAAAGTTAGGTTAGGGTGGAATAGCTTTAAAAGAAAAAGAAGCTCCTCTCCCTTCTGGATGTGAATTCCCCCCCCCGGTGGGGCTTACCTAAGTAAGGAAACTCTCCTTTCGCTCTAGCCTCGAGCAGATACTACTTTGGTATTACGAAGCCGCTGCTTAATCTTAATGGCCGGCACCAGATCTTTATGCCTATTGCACCTCCTCAAGTTGTGAAGGAAGAGTGAGGCTGGGACTGGAGTTGAAGAGCTTACTAGGTCTAGTTTTACTAGAAGTATCAAACCCGATCCCTTTCTGTCTGCTTGAAGTCAGTATCCCCCATTCAGTCGAACCCCTGGCTCCATTCGCGCCGAGACGGGAGGTCGAAAGCGAGTGAATCCAATTCATGTCAAAAAGCCAATCCTACGGTTAGCTCATTGCTATGCGAGATCCCTCAGAGACTCTGTGGAGATCCCTCAAAGAAAGGACTCCCTATGATCGGGGGCTGCCTAACTACTTACTTCTTACTGTTCTAGCTTTGAGTACTTGTGGACTCTGGAAAGAATAAATGAAAGCGCTGCATCCGCTCACTGGAAATCATTCTCTTTGCATAAGTAATTCTTCGAGATGCACTTATGAGCTTCGGGAAAGGGTGATGAGAAGATAAGAGAAAGAAAGAGTCAATGTCACTTTTGAAAAGATAGAGTAAATGGAAAGAGTGAGCTTCCTTTAGAGAGAGAGTTCAGTTCTTATATGATATATAAAGAGCTCCCCTCTCACTTTAGTCTCTCACTAGCGAGTCCCCTTGAAGACATTGGAGGTTCCTTCAATACATCCCCAGGGAGGAAGGAAGCCAAGAGACCTAGCCGATATCCATCTCCTGTACGAGTCTTCGCTCACATATGAAGGTAGAATCTTTCTGCTGAGGAGTGTGGGGAGTTTGGCCTAGCTCCCTATTAGCCGAAGGGCTTTGCTCTTTTTTTTCATGAGAAATGTTCAAGGAGCTAAATTCTCTAATGATGGGCCGGGTTCTTTTTCTTTGGTAAGAAGAGGAGGCCCCTCCAAGAGATGGGGCCTTATGCTCACCCTAGGGAGTTTTTTATTTATTAAGAAGTAGGAGACTGACCATGATGCGAGGATAGGGGAGTATGGGCTTATCAAAGGTAGAAAAGGAGAAGAGTATGGGCTTTGCAAAGGAAGGTAGAGACGTAGAAGTCTTGCTTGCTTGCGACTTCGGGCATGGGTTTGTTGGTGAGGAACGAGGGCACCGACGTGGAGACCCAATATCAGACTGGAGTGGAGGAACAAGCGACAGCGTCGTAAAGGTTCGAGGTAAGCGAGACTTCAAATAGAAGCAGCCGGAGGAACAAGTCTCCTATGCGCTCCCTAGCGGTCTGATTGTCTAAAGCCCCTCCTCCCTTACGGTCGTCGAGTCTTTCCCGTTGGTCGCGACTACATAATTTCAGCGAGTCAAGTGTGAGCTCCACATCTATAAAGATGGTGTTCGCTCCACTTCTATAAAGAATATCATAGGCGCTCCTACTATAGAGACGACCTCATTTCGCTCCTCATTTCGTCTTCGTCGTGTTCGCTCCACTTCAGCGAGTCAAGTGTTCGCTCCACTAGCTAGATGGTGTGAGCTCCATTTCCGTGTCCAATCTTGGATCGTTCGTCGTAAAGGCGAGGGAAGACTGACTCTAGTGCTTGCCAGTTCTACTTATCCGCCAATCTGCATAATAGGTCTATCTAAGTTTGAAACCCGCGGTAGGTATGGGTATGGGTGAGCTAACCCCTAGAGCTGGTCTCAAAGTATCGAAAGACAGTGAGGGTAGACCCGACGCATATAGGAGGGGCTAAGAACAATAGGGGTGGCTTAAGCACCAGAGAGGGAGCGCCAAAATCCGATCGATAGCGACCAACAAGTGCATTCGTAGGTTCAATTCAAATCGCTTGTTTATCTATTTGTTCAATTCAAATCGCTTGTTTATCTATTTTCTTTTCTAAGCTTAAGGGGCCGTTTAGCAGGACAACAGCTATTTTAGGTAGATTAGGCATGCCAAGACCCAAGACTAGTGGTAGCCAGACTAGATAAAGAGTTTAGTGGGGTTTGGCACCCTCCGACCTGCATAGAAGAAAGTAGTCTACCCCCAACTGCTTATCAAGTAGTCCAAAGAAAGTAGTCTACCCCCAACCCACCCGAACCAGATTCATTCACGGGTCAAAAGAAAGTTAACAAAGAAAAGAGCAATGGGAAGTCTAGGCAAAGAAAAGAGCAATGGGAAGTCTAGGTCTAGGCCTGTAGTGCCAATCGTTCGAAGGAGCTGAGATGCAAGTTCGGAATGGAATAGAACTGAACTCTGACTCCGCGGACTGGCTTTGACTGGCTTAATCACTCTGACGGAGCTCTTTATTCTTTACTCTCACGCCTAGCTCTGGTCTGGAAACTCAGACTCCGTAGGCTATAGGTAGGGTCTTTCCTCAACCATGGTCGGGTATTCGTATTCCTCAACTGCAATTACGGAACGAGGGATCCTATACCCACCGCCCCAGTTATAGTTTGTTTTTTAACCCTTGGATCTGGATCTTCAATCTGAATTTGACTCCCTCTAGCTAGCTCTGATGAGCGAGGATAGGATAGCTCCAGATTAATAGTGCAAATCAGTGGTCTCAGACACCAGATTCTATGAAAGAAGTGGGGTTCTTAATTTAAGCCGCTAAGTAAAGCAAAAGATGGAATGGATAGTACAGGACGGGAACCATAGGTGAGACTCATTTATAAACATAAAGTCTTGAAGAAGGAGATATGATATGAAGCTGAACTAAAGAGGGACAGTAAGCTCTGCAGTAGCGATGAATTCATTGAGACCTATCCTTGAATTGGGTTCCGCTCTTTTCATGGGCTCGCTCCTGGGTTGTGGATGGGCTCATGGGGCTTATAATTAGAGGCCGGGTCTCTTTCATCGGTTCGGGTTCGTGCAGCCAGCCTTTCATGGGTCTGACGCAGCCAGTCTCTTGAGCTTCCTTTCATGGGTTTAGATCGCTGCTATCGACGCCTTTCCTAGCTGGGTTTAAAATCAAGCTTACACTTCGTATCCGTTCTTCTCTCATCGGAGCATGTATGAAACCGTACGAGATTGCACATTCGGTACACTGACTTTGAGATACAGATATAGAATGTCCGATGAATCTTTGAATCTGAACTTTGAATCTGAACTTCAGGCTTGGCTTGCTTCATCTGAATTCATGAATGGTACCTACGCTCTACGCTTGGCTTGCTTCATCTTCACTTCCGGCTACGAACCCTGAACTTCCTTCTTTCAATGATGAGCTTCATTCATAAGACGCAGGGCGAAGAAAGAGTTTAAATAGCACCCCTTAACCCCAGGCTAGCAGCGCCCAATTATCCTCGTCTGAGAAAGAGATAAACGAGTTTGATCCTCATTGGTTCGAAAAAGCGGCTTGGAGGCTTGTGTAGCATGTTTTCATGTCAGCTAGCAGTGTCTTACTTAGTTAAGGGCAGCCTGGGATCTCTAGTTGATGTGATGCGCAAGCTTGGAACTGACCTCCTTGGACTTGATAGTGATAGGCGCTCATAGTGGGGCAAGAAGTAAACTTGATTTAAGGTTTCGTTTGAAGACGAAGGTTCGTACACATAGATTGGTAGGACGGATTTGCTTTATAGACCAGGGCAGTGAGTTAAAGGATATAAAATGAACTACTCAACCGGGGAATGAGAAGCTAAGATCACGAGTGAACTACGAAGGCTAAAAGAAAGTAGGAGTGGGCAGTATAAGCAAGTAAAGTGAACCACGTAGGAGGAGTGAACTGAGCCACGAACTTGATTTTGACCCTTTACGACGATCTTAGCCCCTCCCATATGCGTCGGGTCTTACCTCTAGCTCGGGATCGGGATTGGGAAGGCTCCTGTCCGATAAATTGATTCCATTTCTCTCTCTTCCTGTCTGAACTTCTAGTATGGAGAGCTCAGCTGAATTTATGAATCATCAATCAATATAAGCGCTTCAATGCCAGTCTTAGCTCGAGTGACCCCTCTGGTTCTGCAGATCAAGTAGGAGCGTCTGAGCCATCAGCATCATACATATGGAGCGCCAACCAATGACTCTTTCTACTCATCTCCAAATCTATTCCATTCCAGATCCTAAGCGAGCTAAAGTGACGCTGAATCTCGAAGTTATAGAATCGAAAAGAAAAGGAAGGTCAAGCACAATTCTTATTCAAGAGCGAGCAACTAAGAGGGAAAGAATGCTTTTATCTGGCTCAAGAGCTAGGAGAGAAGTTCATTGGTCTTCGTGATCTCCATTCGATAGGAATCTCGAGACTAGATGAGCGATAAGTAATCCATCCGGGATCGCAGTGGATCTGCTGCTCATTCCTTCTTTTCTGTCCTTGAGAGAACGGGGAGGGTGTGGAGCCACTATCTACTACACAATTTCCAGGCTTAGACCGAATAGAGCAAGATCTCCGTTTAGCTAGTCGAAGGCTATGTTTAGCTAGTCTCTAAGGCTTGACTTCTTGTCGAGCTCTACTTGGCACCTATTATGTAGTTGGGCATGAGTGAGGTGTGGCTAACCAGGTCTCTGACTCTACTGTGAAGGCAGGTCCCATTCTTGTGCAGCTATCGGGAGTCTCTCTGTTGGTGGAACTTGTATTAGATAAGAAGGGGGGCTCCAGAAGGTTAACTAGAGAGAGAAGAGAACGGGTGGCCATCTCTACCGGTCGGCACGTGGTAGTCGAGGTAGATTCAAGGCTTAGGATTAGAGGAACGAATTCAGAGTGCATAGCGCAGAGGCTAACGAATTAAGGTCCGACTTGTCTCTTCGTAAGTAGTTCACGAGGGGATTTCATTAATGCCTCGGAGTATAAAACGGGACACTGGTTGGTATTATAATATAGGAGAGGTTCTTTGCTCGTGAGCGTTTCACTATAATTTCTCTCTTTCTCTCTCTCTACTTCTCTGATCTTAGTGGCACATATCCACTCATCTTATTACTATTTCTTATCACTCTCATGGCAAAGGTTGGGCGAACGAATGCAAGCGGGCAGGTTATAGCGGAATCAATAGAGCATGGAATCCAGAGGTGGAGAGGGCTTAGGGGCCTCGGCGGAAGATAAAGAGGAGGTGCGAACGATAGCGTGAAGGGCTCTTTCTATCTTTGTAGACTTGGACGTGTCTCTGGACCATGGGATTGATCTATTTGTTCATCGTGGGTTCGTCTCTAGAATAAATAGGCGCTCCCGTTGGATGAACTGAATTTATTATACCGCCCCGACTCAGCGATGCACCGAATGAGATTAGCTTAGCTGGTGAGGAAGCCGATCTTGGAGGAGACTATTTCCCGCAGCCAGACCAATTATCCCCTTGCAAAAGCAACGAAACCTATGCTCATCCTACCGCTACGTGGGGATTCCGAGAGGTCTTCTTCAAGGATCCACTTATCCCCTAGAATCTTCTGCTGCCTCTGCTGCTGCTGCGACGCGTGCCAATCATCGAACCAATAGGATGACTTACCCGAACCAATAGGAGGACTTGGGTCAAGTACGATCACCGGTTTGACGACGAACTCTATTTTGTTTAGGCGCTCCCGTTGGTCGCTTAAAATAGCTGTTCAGTATTTCTGGCGCTTGTTCCTCAATCAGTAAAGAAAAGATCTCGAGTCAGGTTCACTACTACTAGTCGATATCCTTGCCCCCTGCCCCAGGCATCAACTCTCTACCCACATTCAACAAGTATCCAAAGGGAGAAATTTAATAAGGAGCCTAGCCTGCGCTCTACCTTTCGTAAGCTGGTTCGGGAGCCCACTATTATTCAAGAATAGATTAGATTCCTAGGTAGAATGAAGCTCTTCATCGGAGGAGATTCCCGCTGGAGGGGGAGCATAGAGAGGAGATTCAGCAGCACTCGTACAGAGCTAAGAAAGAAAGTTCTATCTATCGACTGATCAGAAAGGCGTAGGCTGTCTTGTTCCAGAGCGGATAATAGGAGCGATTTACTGAATTTAAGGAATAATAGGAGCGATTTACTGAATTACGTCGCAGGAGCGAGTGAAACGACGGACTTTATTTAGCCCCAGTGACTCCGAGCAGACAAATTTAGGGTTTAAATGAAGCTTGGTTAAATAGATGGCTGCTCCCATTCAAGTGTATCCGAGAGCAGGGTGTAGGGAAGAAGACGAGCTATACTGATAAAAAAGCGGCAGTTCGGGCTTCAGCTTACCAGTTAAATTGGACCTGGGCTCTTCCTAAAGAAAGTTTGACTGGGCTCGACTCTGCTCCTTCCTTAATATGTCCTAGTTAATTTCTACCCTCTCCTTCTTCAAGGAGTTCAAGCCGCTCGCGCAGAGAGATAGGGAAGAAGCGCATCGCATAGTTAGGGGCAAGGGGGAATGGACCGCACCAACTTCTTCATCAACTGAGGAAGCTCAATCTCTTTACTTGACTGACCCTGGTATATAGTTGCATTAGCAAGGCGGTGAATTGGCTTCTTTTCTTAAGGAGACGGGCTCGAGCTACTTTACTTAGAGAGGGATGATCTGTGACGGGAGAGTGAAAGGGGGATGGGTCTCCTTCATGGCATGAATATACTCTACTCTTTTTGCTAGGTCCTCAAAGGAAGAAAGATGGGTGTGAACGAATCCGGGAAGGATCTTCTCGATGCGATGCGATAGGCGATAGCCCTCACCCAAAGGCACTCGGCGAATATCAGATCTGATAAGCAAGGCTGCTCTGCGAAGAAAGAACCTCTAGTCGGTGTGATTAGGCAAAGCGAACCTCGGACTCTGGCCTGGCACACCTCCTGGGGATAGAGAAGGCAGAAGTGGTTGATGCTCTAGTTTCCGAGGTAGATTCGCCTCTAGCTACGACCAGAGACTAGTCAGACCCTGGGAATCAACTATACTATAAGATGGGATAGTGCGAGGGACGACTAAAAGGAGGGCCGAAGTAGATAATGAAGGTCTAGCTCTCCCGAGAAGGAAGGGTCATAATAATGACCGTAGAGCACTCAAATTATCCAGAGGATGGGACTTGACTGAACCTGGCGAACGAATCCCTACCATCCTTGCTCTATCTGCCTCGGGTCTGGGAAATTCAAAGTCTTTGCTCACTCTCCGAACTCAAGTCATTCAACTGCTCACTCTCTGAACTCAAGTCATGAAATAAGCATGTATTTTATTAGCCTGCCCTGCAAGTTCGCTTTGCCCTACCCCATTATTATACATCTGGAACCCATAGGAGTGGAACCTAACTCACCACTTAACTCAAACTTGACTAGGAGGCGTGTCATTCTTATAAGAAGGTGACTAACCTAAGACTCCCAGCTCTTCATCGCCATCCGCCGACAGCCATAATATCTAAATCCAATCCTTGCGACCGGTGGAGAGAGAGTCATAAGACATGCAGAAAGGAAAGGCGTCATTACATTCGCTCCTGCCTCGATTGACAGCACACCACATCCTCCCCACTAGAAGAAGCCCAAAGCAGTTCATATGAATGAAAGAAAGGGATTCACAACTTCAAAGGATAACGTCTCGTAGTTCCAGTTCTCCAGTCCGTCCCTAGCTGTCTAGGAGTCCCCTTTGTGACGTCGTTGCACTCGTTCCTTGCTCTTTCACTTCTACCCAAGCTTGAGAGGCGAGGGACGAGGTACGAAGTGACGCGCACTGTACGCTCCTTACCGCTCCGCCCCTTCCTTTCATTCAGCTCTCCGCCCCTTTCCTTTTGCCTACTAAAAAAAAACTTTGCATACCATCTAATCTAAGTGTCCGACTTGCATCAGCGCAATCTCACTAATCGAACAAGCCTTTGCAGTTCATTCCTATAGGGGCCGATCGGATCTCATCTATAATTGAAAGAATCTCTTCTTCGTGCTCGACGACCGGAATCCCTTTCCGATAGACTGACCCAACTAGCGAGGAGAGTGTGATGCACGGGGAGTTCCGAGTCGCAGAAAGGAAGATCTGAAATCATAGGGCGTGCCCGGCCAAAAGAAAGAAGGGGAAGTCAGTGAGTTGCTAAGAGGGGAGTCTCTCTCCTAAACTTCTCGCGTTGATAAAGCAAGGAAAATGGTTTACGCTTGCTTTTGGATTCGCATCGCGGAGTATAATCAAAAAGATCCTTAATAAATAAGATAAGGAAAGGCAGAGGGAATTACTTTACTTAAATGAAGCTCTGCTGCTCTGCCCTTTGGAGTTCTGAGGATTGACTAGGGCTTAGAAGATGCATTCTTAATAGAAAGAGCATCCTTTCCTTTCGACTGGTCTCAGGGGGAGGATTGACATCTGCGAGAGATGATCCAAAAGCGGGCTGTCTTTCTCTTAGGCGAGAGATGATCCAAAAGAGCGGGCTCTCTTTCTCTTAGTCTTAGTTGACCTAGTCCGAATGAATTTCCTTTCTTCCTCTTCCTTCCTTACAGGAAAGTAAGCCCACACCCAGGAATCAATACAAACAATATAGTAGATTAGATTAGATGGGTGTGATACATTACTATTATCATGTACTTGAATACAAGGTGGGTGCTCAGTCCTAAATCTAATATTAGATTGTGACTCTTCCCTTTCATCTTCTCCTCGGAGTTGACGCTCCGCACCGCTCCGTGGGCTAGTTAAATCTGACTTTGGAAATATGAATAGCAAAGAACTGTTCGACAAGGAGTCTAAGGCAATAAGGATAGGTCCCATGCTAGCAGGCCAAGTCCAGAGATTCAAGTAAAGGATGCCTCGCCCCTCCGGAGTCAGCTAAAGTTGGGAGCTTCGCCAGCAACTGAACTTAGAGGATTCCTACTAGGCTCAAGTATTACGATTCAGACTTTATATTAGATTATATAGACTTTATCTTATATTATCTAATAAGGGTAAGGCCTTCAAAAAAGCACTCTTGCGTACAATACAAGGGGAGAAGAAGCATTTGATAGCTACGCCGGGCCTCCAACCTAGCAACCACTGAGAAAGAAGAAGAGTGAGCCTTGCCCTTCCCCAACCCTGCGCGGGTCGCTCTTCAGATCCATTTACAAAAGCAAGCACTACTAGAGCCAGAGAGAGTTTAGCGGGAGCCAATGAGCTGCAGCCACGTATGTCCGCTCGTAAGGGCTAAATCAACCTACCCAACTAACTCCTTTTCTTTGCCTCTAACTCCCAGTCATGGCATCTTTGATTGGCTCCTTCCTCAAGTGAGTGAGCTATCCGCAGAACTCTAGCTACGCCACTCTTATGCATTGTGAGGTTGATAAATAGGTACGCGAGGGAGCGAAGCGAAGTAAAGCGACCAGCTTCAGCGCTATAGAACTGAAGAGATCTCTTCTACTTAACAATCTCGATCACCTAATTCTCTGTCGAGTTCGATAAGAGGCTTGACCACTGATGATGGCATGGGGTTCGCCTTGGGATTGAAAAAAGAGAATATCAATTCATAGAAAACAAAATGCACTCCATTTGATCAATTTATAAACTTGTTAGAAAGAGAATCGTTTTTTAACGGACAACAACTGCTGCAACGGACTCTACTGGCACTAACTCAAAGAGCAGCCGTGCATATAGATAGCCATTTACTCTACGCCATAGGTGGCTTGCTGAAAGAGTTCAATCTCTTCCCTCCTGGCGAAAGAAGAGAATGGACAGATCTTTCTAAGTGTGCAAATTACGAATAGCCATTCACGACCTCTTGCGTCAGGGGCGAAACACTTTGACTTTAAGCTTTAAGTAAGGAAATACCATTTATACTCCTTGGATTCCCTGCTCCTTCTGGCATCACGTGCTCTGCCGTAGAATACCGGGGGCGAAGTCGAGTGTACTACTAAATAACAAGTAGTTGGGCAATTCAATTTAGATACTTGTTCGATAATCTATTTATATACTTTTAATAATCTCTTCTTTTTTTAATTTAGAGAGTGAGTTTTCTCTTAGTGTTTTTTCCGTGTTTCAGAATACTTCGGTTAGGCGAGCTCTTAGATTAGGCGAATAGGAGCGGGTGTAGGTGCGAGAACTGCAATGGGTTTAGAGGTCCACACTGAATCTACCGGGCTATGGAAAGACAAAGAGCTTTCTTTCTTTTTTGATTGAATTTGAATTAGATCCCCAGCTAGCCCTTCTATAGAACACCAGAAAGCATAAAAAACCCAGATAAAAAGCACTGACTGGCCCGTAAGAGTCAAGTCTATTCTAGAACGAAATTCCATTTCACCACAAAACACTAAACCGAAAGAAAGTCTTGGTTTCAATGACTCCCCAAAAGAAAAGAATCATTCCTTCCTTCCAGCATTGAGTAAAGAAAAGAAGAATTCACTATTGGATCTGGGTGGACATAAAAATCTTCACTTTAATGAGCAGGAGCTGGAGCTGGAGTTTTGGAATCGGGTATAGGTGCTGGCCATTCCATAGACGAGAGACCCGCTGACCCACTAGTGGTTTTATAAGGGGAGTTGGTAAAAGACAACAGGTTCAATACAAAGGTATGGCACGGGAGATGGAGCGAAAGCACAAGGCCAGTTCTCATCAACTGAGAGCTCCACTCCAAGAGAGGGAAAGCAGCACAAGTTTCATTCAATTCCGTGAGACCTATGAATGCTTTGGAGTAGAGAGATTGAGTGAAAGGCTCTGCACCCGGACTTGATTTGCAAGAATGCGAAAAACACTCTTTTTTAATTATAATTAAAGAGGTTGAGTTCCGTTCCTCACGAGAATGAAAAGGCAGGGGGAATTCCAATTTGCCCTAAAGGCACGAACAGGAAAGAATGAAAAAACGATTTTATTTGGAGTTCTCCGGCTTGTGTTATCCCACAGTGACTTTGAGCTCTCCAGCTAATAGGGTCAACCAGGGTGTAAAAAACCCTCTCTTCGCCCTAAACGTACCAGAAGAACTGCTACTCTTGCTCAAGCCCAGAAGAGGAACGAGCAAAGCGACGTGTGCGTTTTGAGGGATGCGCGCGACTCTTAATCCTATTACTTATTTATCAATGCCCCATTTAAGCATTCACTAAAATATGAGAGCGAAGAGTGAAAGAGAAAAAACAAATATTCTTTCCCTTAAGCCCTTAAGAGAAAAGATAAAAAATGAACCCAGAAAATGAACCCCCAAGGGCTTTAGTTTTTGAATTTCTCTTTCTCGTTAGGTATTTTTGTCCGATAGCTCAGTTATAATTATGGAGGTTCAATCAATTAACTGAAAAGGGTTTGAATTTCTATATTATATACGACACTTTCACTTTAGATTTTAAAGGCTGCAACTCAAAGATTGAATAAAGGGAATGCAAGCAAAGGGAGAGAGCTTCAGTTCAATCAATTAGTTTTTGAATTTATCTTCAGTAAACGAAATATAGATCTTCAGCTGAACACCTGATGAGTAGGTAGGTGGTGCACCTCTCCTCCCTTGAGAAATGAATGAATGGGACCCCGAGCTCAATATTCTATACAATAAGATGAGCTCCGAGATCCTAAGCAAACGCACTATCAGATAAGCTCCTAAGAAGGGAAGGATTCCAAGCAAGAGCAGTTCATGCTTCAAGGATAAGTTTTCTATTTTAATACTTTATTTATATTTATGCGAACGAGAGTGAGTAAGAGAAAACTAAATGGTTTTTTAGAGGACTGAAAAGTAATATGAAAGTGAAGTTTCTTTTTGAGTCCGATAGCTCAGTGAAATTATTATTCTCTTTTCGCACGGGCATTCCCTCAACGCTTTGTGAAGCCTTATAGATTTCACCTCACCAACTCCTTATCATATCTTTTAGCTCTCCTAATGAAACTAGGACAACTATCAGCTGTGGTAAGACCTCTTGCACTCAACTC